>JAHXMU010000056.1:1029559-1101296 GCA_019455685.1 Philornis downsi | reverse complement strand
TTTTTTTTAAAAAACATGGGTTCGTCGAATATGGGCAACCCTGTAGATATTATTGGCAGAAAACTGCAAGACGATACTGCAGTCTGCTCCAGCATTGAGAGGAAATCAGCAAAAATCGCTCTGGAGATAAAAGAGGGCAAAATAAAGTTGTTTGTTTCGATGCTATGACGCTGTGTAAACTTTGACAACTATTAATTTGTAGAGGTAGATGAAATCATGATGTCAGCATAGATATTATTATTGTGTGCTAACAGATGTTACTATGGACTAAGTAAGCCATTTAATGGTAAAGCCCTCCCTCAACAAACTGAAATATGACTGTACCAGACATTGGTTTTACCTGTCTTGCTATATGGCGCAGAATTCTGATAGTATTCGTTAACGATAATGATTCCCCATATTTTACAAATTTTCTGTCGTTTGTACCATAACGAAGGATTCTACGCTATACAGTATTCCAGATAGGTTCAGCATCTTGTGCAGTTGAATTTTCGTTCGTTGAAAGAGGTCTCTGTAACAGGTATATTAATTAGTCCATAACAGCAATTGTTTGTCTACAATATTCGGGCTATCAAATGCAGCTTCGTAGTCGTATTGAACAGGTTTAGCCTACAGTCAAAGGTATCATCACATGCGATGTGTAAACACTAATCCTGTGGTAGTCAGTGCAAGCACATGCATTACCTTTTCTAAATGCAGGGCAAGTTTCTTTGGTAATTTTTAGTCGAAACCGTCTTCGATAATTTCTTCACCTTCGAGGATTAGAAACTTGTAAAAGTGCTCTCCCACATTCCTTATCTTTGGTGGAAGGGAACCCACCATAACATAATATTTACCCTTTACATGACAGTAGAACTTTCGGACACCAATTCTATCATTGCATTATTCTACATCCACATCCTCCCGTCTTTCCCATAGTCGTTTCTTGTATTAATAAATACATTTTGTCCCTATTTCATTCTTCATGCAGCTTTCCTTCACAGCACGCAATAAATAAAATTGCCCACGTCGTCAGGATTTGTTGAAATTGGCTGTGGCTATGGAGAGACAGGCAACTTCTTCTTGCCTAGCTTTCCTTCTCAAAATTGCAGGCGGGTGGAGCTTCGAAGCTACGAGAGCGGTCCCAAAACTAGCCGACCTAACAAAGAAGACACAAAAAATTCCTTTTAGCTCGATACACTTTCCAACGATATTCAATAGCTTCGAAACCCTGTTTATAGTAAGAACTGCCAAACTTCTTAAAATAGCCATCAACTGCTGACTCTGCATCTTCATTGTTGACAAATCTTTTAACACCGAGGTCTTTTTTCAAGTTTGGAAATAGAAAATAGTCCGAGGGAGCTAAATCTGGCGAATAAAATGCGTGTGATGAAGCAATTCGAACTGGAGCATTGCCTTGATGAAACAACCCTTTTTTCGCCAAATGCGGCCTTTTTGCAATAATTTCATCGCCTAAAAGCTGCAAAAAATTAGCCATTGATTCGTCGGTTTTTCCTTTCTGAAGATAATCAATAAAAATAATCCCTTGCGCATACCAAAAAAAAGACGCCATGACGTGCCTGCAGATGGAACCGTCTTCCGCTTCTTTGTATACGATTCTTCCATTCCAGTCCACTGCTTTGACTGTTCCTTTTTCTCAGGTGTAAAGTGGTGGACTCATGTCTCATCGATGTTTGTAAATCGATGAATACCTATCTTTTCAGCTAGTTCGCGCACTTTCAGCCGACGATCATCTTATGCCATTTTGTGGATTTTCATAGCCGTTAATATCTCAATTGGTTGTACATTGCGGTGTTCGTTTTTGCAGTTCGTACGGCCTCGTTTAAACTCTGCTATCCAATACTTTACAGCCGTAAACGAAAGAGCAGACTCCCCCAAAAATAGAACCCAGATCGGCTTTAATATTGATTGGACTGAGACCTTTCAAATGGAAATATTGAGTTACATAACGGGGACCAACTTTTTTCATGTCTACGAAATTCACTGAGATCGTTTACTTTTGAAGGCTCAAATAAAAATACCAAACAATGTGATGCCATAAACTTAAAACATTTTATAAGATTGCAGTTTTCACTACTGGCACCATCTATAAGTCAGGTTGGCTAGTTTCGGAACTGCTCTTGCATATTAGCAACACGTATCAAACGTTAAGTCCATTACATTACAGGCATCACTTCCATATTACCACCTTACCACATTATTTCCTCATTCTCATTATACAGCATAGAGCCCTGGGTGAAGAGATTTGAGCATGTCGATGCTTATATTCAGCTCATGATTCCTGCGACGCCAATATTCTACGTTAAAGATAATATTTTCTTACATTTGTCGATTTTCGAGAATTTGACCAACGAAAAAAACATGTAAACCGTTTTTGTTCAGTTCTTCTACAGGGTGTCCGTCGGGAAGGTATACTACTTTGTTTGTTTATAATTTTTGATTAAATGAAAGATAATGGATCTTATGTTGATAAATGTTTTGTTTAATGTCGGCAATTATGTATGGATTACAATATCAAATGTCCGCCCCTGTTAGCATCACAAATGCGAGTCTTTTTGAGCACATTTTTCTTTACATTCTCACACATTTCAAGCGGTATTTTATTAACTTCATCATGAATATTTTGTTTGAGTTGCTCAAGCGTTTCTGGTTTGTTTGCATAAACCTTGCTTTTCAGATATCCCCACAAAAAGGAGACCGGAGCAATCAAATCAGGCGACCGTGGAGGCCAATCAGCATCACCATTTCTTGAAATAACTCGTTGTGGGAAGAGGTCTCGCAATAACTCCTTTGTAATCCTGGCTGTATGCGATGTGACACCGTCTTGTTGATACCACATGTTAATCAAGCCCAAAGCATGCAGATGTGGCATTGAAAAGTTTTCAAACATATCACAATATCGCTCCCCATTGACAGTTACCGTTACGCCGTTTTCAGTTTCAAAGAAGTAAGGTCCAATGATTCCCCCTGACCAAATTGCACACCAGACTATCACTTTTAATAGATGCAAAGATGACTGATGAATAACTTGAGAATTTTCCATTGCCCAGAACCGACTATTCCGTTTATTCACATATCCATTCAAATGAAAATGTGCTTCGTCACTCATTATGATTTTTTCATGAAAATCGGGGTTGTCATGGGCGAGCTGTAACATCCTATTGGCATATGTACGGCGGCGTAAATGGTCTTGTGGAAGAAGCTCTTATGTCAACTGAATCTTAAATGGAAACAAATGCAAATCCTTGTGAAAAATTGTGGCCAAAGTTGTTATTTGAAGACCAACCAGTTTCCACTTTCTTGAGCAACAGTAATATTTTCAGACGATCTTGCAGTACGTTGTGTTCCATGCTTGGCCCTACCATCTACAGACCCTCTTTCTTCGAAATCATTCACTACACGATAAATAGTGTGTCTTGTTGGCACGTTGTTTCTTCCAAAAATTTCACGTAACTTTCTCATCGTCACAGTAATCGATGATTGATTTTGATAAAATGTTTTAACGATTAAAACACGTTGGTCTATCGAATATTTTTCCATAATAAATTTGCCACGTTTCTACTTCACGACTGCGAAATTTGAACTGTCAAGACTAATGTTTACCAAAATGGCGGCAAAACAAAGTAGTAAACCATTCCGACGGACACCCTGTATATTTATTTCTATTTATGGACCTTTGCCCAAAACGAAAGACACATTTCATTCTTTCTGTGGCCAGCTCTAAAAGCTCATAGAATACCGCTAAGAAGTGCTTTACGATAATAAAATGGGTAATTATCATAAATATCTTAAATGTTGATTTGTTCCACTATCATTATTATTAATTTTCTTTAAGAAGTTAAGTTATTACTTCTAACAAATTTAAAATAAACAAAATTTGTACATTAAATGCGTGTATAGAAATAGAAAATAAATAGTTCTTAAGGGGGTGCAAGTTATCGATGCATCTAATATACGTCAATGTTAAGCAATCTCAATGTAGAACATGGCTGCAATACTGCGCAAAGTCTAAAATTTATACAAATCAATGCGGAAGATGATTTATTATAATAATTTCCAACAACCAATGTTTATATTTTATAGATATGACCAGCATACGGTTTCGAAGAAAAAAAAAACGGTTTTCCGGTTTTCAGTTTGGACACTCTAGTCATAACCTAGCATAGTGCACTTTACGGCAAAGTAGGTAAGACCAGTGTCTGGTCTTAGTAGCATCTGTTTGCGGGCAATATTTCTCTTAATCCCCAGGCTCCCTCCCTCCCAACACCCAATTCTCACATACATTTCACGCAGTAAAAACACCTGATTCTTTTTAATTTTTTTATTTATTTTTTTTTTTTTTTTTGTTTTGTTTTGTTTTATTTTTTCTCGTTTTTGTAGTTTGGTTTTTTGTTTTTCATTTTTTATTATATGTATGTATAATGTATGTATGTATTAGTAAAATAATTTTTTTTATTGTAAGGAATATTATGCAAATTGCATAATAGACACAAAAAAGTTTTTTGTTTTGTTTAATAATTTTTTTCAAATGAATTTTTTGTTTTGTTTTAAATTAAAGAATAAAACGAACACCAACCTTATTACACAGAACTAATAAAAAGACACAGGAAAAGAATAAATTTATAAATTCATTCATAATCAATAAAACAAAAATCTGAATGATATGGACAAAGAAGTAAATGGTAGTAGGAAAGGAGCGTACAATTAAAAATAAAAACATACACACAAAGTAAGATACAAATGAAATATAATTTAAAACAAAATTTCAATACATAATTTTCATATTCAAAAAAAAAAGAACGGTTTTCTGATTTTCTTTTAATATTTTTTAACTTCTTAAAATCAAACAGCACACAAAACAACATAAAACAAAAGGACAAATGATGATAGCAAAGGTTTTTATAATAAAAAAAGAGAAAAATTAGTTGCAAACGTTTTGTTTTTCTTTTTCGGTTTGTTTTTATAAAAAAGCGATATAATTTTTTTCTGTTTTTATTATATATAAAATATGGTTTTCCTCCTCTGCCTCTCATAATTTGCTCATACAAAATTGTTGAGGTGTCAAAATGAGGATGTTTTTGTTTTTCTTAATTTTTTTACAAAGGACTTTTTTTTAAGAAAAAAATGTTTTCTTTTTTGAAATTGTTAGTGATTTTTTTCTTTAAGTTTTATTTTTGTATTTATTAAGAAAAAAATATGAATGCATTTAGTTTGTGGTAATTGTTAAGTTCATTTTTACAGTTTAAATTGGCGGTTTGTTTTTTTTTTTTTTTGTTTGTATTTTTGTTTATAGTATGTTTGTTTGTTTTTTCCTTTTATAGTAAAATATCAGTTGTGTATAAGTTTATTATAATTATGTTTGTTTTTCTTTTTTATGTTTTTAGGAGAAAGTACCACACTTATTAGAAAAATATTTTAAATGTTTTTTTTTTTTTTGGATTGTTTTATATGATAATAGTTTGTTGTTGCTTTGTATTAATTAATTAATTATGAAAATAAAACACATTTATACTAGTGTTATTTCACGTAGGCTTTTTGTTCTGAAATAATTTATATTCGAAACATTCACACAAAAAGAAATGAATATTGACAACACTGGAGGGTTTTGTAAACGCATAAGTATAGAAAAGTAAAGTATAATCCGGATTTTGGATTTAAAAACGTTACAACGCCTCAAATGAACAATTAGAAAAGTTTAACAAATTTGATCGACAAGCGCATAGCACGACAGCAATTTGTTGAAAATATTTTTAGTGTCTCAATGTAAAAAATCTAATTCTAATATGATTGACATGTCCTTCATAAATTTTTGGCCTTCAACTCTCTATGCCTTACGAAAAAAATATTCTGGAATGGCCAATGACAGAGTGGCAAATATGCAAAAAGGCTGTTTGCTTGCCTAAATAAAAGTCCATGTAATAGATGACCTAATCTGAATAACGTGAACTTTTTTATATGCAATAGCTCTACAATAGTTCTATATACTAAGTCCTTTGACCTTACTGTGAAATATGCTACGTTTCTTCTATTTTTGATGATAAATTAACCTTGTCCCTTGGAAATCTAGTAAATAACAGTTACATATTTATTAAATGCTGCCACTCTAAAAGCTTTATGCTTAATTAACATACTGAAAAATGTTGCTACAGAAATTCGCCACCCGCAAACGTAAAACACATCATCCTCCATTCACTGCTAATGATAATGAGGAGCATTTTGTTACCACTAATGCAAATACGTTTAGTGTTACAGGGAAACAAGAAAACCTAAAGAGGTATAAGAATAAATAATTCGTATGTCTTCCATGCAAGTTTCGGTCATAAAGCGTACTTGCCCAAAATCCTTATTAGGATCAGGTCGTCTTTACGTCCATTAGCACTGTCATATTCGAATTTGTATACAGTGCAAATGTCCGCTTATTTGTTTACTTTCATTTCTTAATGCAGTATAAATGTTTACTTAGCAATTTACTTTTCATTTTTGATCTTTAGTGTTGTAATTTAATAATCTGTAAAAACGTGTAATAATTTGCTGTGTGTTTGTGTGAGTGTGTGGTTAGGTTGTTTGTTTGGGTTCATCGATCCTCCGTTTTCTTGTTTTTTTTTTTTGTTGCGCCAAAGTCAATTGCAAAATATAAATGTATACGTTCTCATATTGTGTTTGTTTTTATGAAAACGCCCATGCATTTTTCTTAAATGTTAAACAATAAGTTTAAAATATAATTGTTTGTTATAATTATTGTTTGAATAAAAGCAAAAGAATAAACCACATACATATATATATAGAAGTAATTAAAAAAAATTATAGAAATCATTTTGGAAAACATTAACGTAAAAAACCAAAAATTAACAAAGTTTTTGTTTCTTCTCTTTACTTGGATGTTTTGTTGTTGCTGTTGTTAAATAATACATTTACTTCTCTTTTTTCCGAAATATTGTTTGTTTTCTTTCTTTTTTTTTTCTTTTGAAGGATGGTTGAACGTATAAAAATCTTATGGATTTTTTTTGTTGTTTTTATTTTTAGTTTTTAATCAATTTCATTCATTTGTAGTAAAAATGTGCTGGTTTTTTGTTGTAGTTTTGTGTGTATTTTATTGTAGTTGGTTGTAATAGAAGTAAAATTGTATGTTGTTGATTTTTAAAAAATATGGTTGTTGTTGTTGTTGTTGCTGTTATGTGTGAAGTTGTTGTTTCAGTTGAACTCTTTTAGAGCAAACGGCATTTGGTCCTCTTCCTCTTTTTAACTTGCAATGCAGCTCTAGTGGCTGTTTCGAAGACTTCCCTAACACCTTCCTTGGACTTGGCCGAACATTCCAAATAAGCAAAGGCATTAATTTTTTCAGCCATAGCGCGGCCCTCTTGCGGCTTGACTGGTTCCTGCTTCATTTTCGAAAGATCCTGTTGTAATGTTAAGTGACGAAAGAGAACAGATTACTACTCTTCATAAAAAACAATTACTGCTTTTTTCAGCTTACCCGAATTGTGTTAGGATCATTTCGTAAATCTTTTTTGTTACCCACCAATATAATGGGAACATTTGGACAAAAATGCTTGACCTAAAAGAAAAGTAAGAAATGATTTTGAGATTAGAATAAACAGAAAAAGAAGGGGCATCTCAACATTCACAAATTTTCAATAATTGAAGTATAAAATATGGCACAATTTAATTATTTACCCATTACAAAGGCATTTAAAAACATTACATATTCCGGTGCGGAATATTTTGGTTGCATAAATTTCATATAGAATCACATAAATATTGCAGGCAAACAAAGCGACAAAAGTTGACCATTTCAAAACAGACAGTGCGGATGAAATAAAGGGCGGGTATTAGTTTGCTAGAACTTCCGCAACAGCCACAAGTTCATGTTTCGGCAACACAACTAAAATAGACTTAACCATTTCAATTTTGTATAAAGCTATTAAATGTCGTCATTATTACCTAAGTCAATAGATAATTTATAACAATAAAAATATTTCAAATTTTTGATATCACAGCTAGGCAAAACAAACACTCTTCGACATTTATTTTAGTTTCTAATTGCCATTGCAAAAAAGTACTATTTCAAGTGAGGAGAAATTGAAGGTATGTAAACATGTTATTTTCAACATCTAAGACATGCGGATGAAGAATTGGTGTTAATACTCTAAGGCCAGCTCCTAAACTGAAACTCACTGAATTCCATTGTACTAGGATTGCTGGTTACAACTTGGCTGGCGCAGGAAAATAATTCGTGGGACACGAAATCTTTGAAATGTTCCGCAGCATAGTCTCACCGTAAGTAGTGTTCAGAGTCCGCTTAGACACTTCATGCGGAAATGGCCTTTTTATATGCAAAAACATTGTTCCTGAATACTTTTATATTGGAAAGTGCGTTCATGGCTTCTTAAAATTATAGTGTTTATGATATACCATAGAAAAGTGCCTTCATAGTGCATTTTCAAATAGAAAAATCAGCTTATAAAAAAAGTCATGTAGAAATATATGCCCACAAAACATTTCGATATGTATGAAATTGAGGTATGAAATTGGTACGAAAAATATCTTTACAAAACCCGGGAGAGTTCTTTTGACATGTGCAATATTTGTAATTTATTAGCTTATAATAAAATTGAATTACACTGTTATATATTATAACATTTAAAAAATTTAACCGAATAATAATTTCGTTTAGTTTGGCAATAGTTCTTATCTTAAATTTGAAACTTGCAAAATTGCAAAAGCCTTTACAATACTGTAGTGCATTTCAATTAATATAACAAGTAATTGTTCTAAATTTGTTTGGGGAATTATCTAATTATCTAAAATTAAGTGTTTTTTCGAACATACTGACTATGTTGCCATAAAACTTATGAAACGCTATGTTGCCTTGGCACTTACTTCATGTAATAAGTACTTATAATTTTAGGCAATTTTATTTCGACTTTTTTGTTAAAGAACATTCAGTAGACCAGAATACGGGGGAAAAACTAAAATATAGAATATATGGAGAAGAATTAATTTTCAATGTAGATTTTCAATATATTTACAACGTCGTTGTTGTTCAAACTATACATATTCCAATAGCCAATCTTGTGGGAATGAAGCCGTCAATATCTTTAAATGACTAATCGCCAGTATTCTCGTGACTAAGATTTAAGCACTAAAATGCCTATAAACATGTTTCTTCAGATATTGTGATTTATGACGTAGACTGAGAAATACTAAGTTTTGATGCCCAGGTGGTGCAATACATCTATCATTAATGAAATGCTTCATTTTAAATTTATACGAGACGAATAGTATCTCCCGAGTTGCCGGTACAATGTCTGTCACATAGTTAGGATCAATACCATCAGATCATTAGGAAGGAAGAATGTTAAGCGTTATCGAATAGAATAACATGGTTCACTGAAACAAAGAAACTACGTACGAGTATATTAGAGCCACAAATATGGTACCCTTCATAGGTCGATTTTGATTAAAAATTACCGACTTAGTCTGGGAATTTGTAACCAAGTGGTTATATGAGGCAATAACTTGCCCAGTTGTTAGATACCACTGCCTTTTTGCCATAAGAGGGTCTGGAATAGTCAAAGTCCGAGGATTACTGCGATGCAGATTACTGGAAAGAGAAAGATGCTCTCATAGGTATCCGTAGGGGCAGTTGTAGTTGATGTATACGTACTCGTATTCATGGTTGCACATAAAGTGGAGCGAGGATCGATAGAGTGTGTTTAAGGGTGGACGAAAGCTACAAAGAAGGGGATCTACTGCTTAACGATGGATCCGAATGCCAGCTTGAAACGCTTTTACTAAACTTATAGAATACTCGACTACTGGAAGTGTTCGTCAACACACCGGGATGACTGCCGATCGAAGAATGATAGGTGGCTATATTCGGGTTGAACCCATGATCAGATTAATCAAACGATAATCGCCTTTACTGATATCGTAAACCACATAATGGAAATTTCGGACAAAAACGTGTACTAAGCTACAGACGGTTGGTAAGATGTCCTACACAACGCTGTTATTGGCGCCTTTCTTCGATAGATACAAAAATGAATTAAGGACAAGGTGAGAGCCCATTGCTTATAAAAAAAAGGAAATCAGGCGTAGGTGACGAAGATTGTCATCACTTGAAGAAGATTATCACCGAAGCGCTACCGCATCTGAAGCGATGAGGAGATTTAGGCCATTGAACATCTGTTGTGTTCTTCGCAGTACCTTTCCAGCGTAGCGTAGTAAAGTTATTCGAGCCTAGCCTCCTCAATCCGATTTTGCTATATAGTGGAATTTAAGTGTAGTCTTTCTTATTATTAATTGGCCCCAAATAGAATATGTTTTTTATGAGCAACTGTTCATTATCTTTTCTTCGTTCTTCTTTCTCCTAATACAATAAACAGTTGTACCTTTCTTTTCCCTTGAACAACAACAGCGGATCATCCACTCATCATTAATATGTGACTCAAAAAGATTTCAAACGTAACCTAACCACAAATTGGGCTAACAAACATTTCGGTACATTCTCGTTAGTAACATCAAAAACAGTAATACCGGAAACACTACCTTGGCAGAAGTACATAAGTCAGACGTGGATAAGTGGAATCTTGAAATGACCGAACTTTTTATTCTACTTACAAGATGTTTCCACTTACAGATTTTAAAATAAATATCTCGCTAAAATGGGTTTTCGCTTTTGAAGGGATTTTCACCCCCTCGAACTATAATTTTCTGCCAACTGAAAAATGCTTCTCCGTTAAAAAAAAACCAAAGTTTGTTTAAAATTAATACTGTTATATTATTATGAATCATAGTTCCATAAGTGAAAAAAGTTCCATAATTAAAAGTTTTTTTCTAAGAAAGAATTGCGTTGTCATTTATTCTTTGCTTTGCGTATTGAGGTAAGCATTGTTGATCTACTAAGATAGCCTACAATTTCTAGTTTATCGTTTTTTTCTATGTGATAAAACTCCACTTCCTTATAGAGATAATAAAAAATTTAACATATAGAGTTAAATTTTAGCAGAACTTTAAAATTTACTTGAGGAGTTTTTGTTTTGGGTTTCAAGATGAAAGAAACTAGAAAAGAATAAACTTATCGATTCTGACTATATGTAAATTGGACACGTTCTTCAGACAGAATTACCTAATAAAAGATATGTACAGATTTTTTAATAAGTTTCACAGTACATGAAAAATGACAGCTTATATTATATCTGTGAGTTAGCATCAATGATTTTTGTATTAAATTATCACCTCTGTAATCGATTCATGCGAACTTTTCTACAACTTCGTTAGAAATATGTATACCAGTTAACAATTTCCAGTGTCAGATCCAGATTTCTTTGAATTTAAGAATAGTCAATAGTTTGGGATGTACGATTAATTGTTTAATCATGACTAAATTCTGATTAAATGATGGATCAATTCGCATTACTCATATTTAAGATTGTTTTCAATGAGTCATTTGTAAACATGTTTTCATAATAAAGTTGCATTTTTATATAAAAAAAAACAAAAAAAAACAAAAAAAAACAAAAACAAAAACAAAAAAACACCTAATAACTCAATGACTGGCTTATTTAAGTATACGTATTTTTTATTTGAGTCACTCAAATCATCTTATCATTAAAATTTGGAATAAATTATATGAATTTAGGTAACCAAATTTCAAAGGATTTGCCTAATCATAGATGGGAATAATCAAAACTTGTGATTGATTGATTAACTGAATACTCGTAACATAGATTAATTACGCCCAAAGTTTGATTTAACTTCAGGATTTCCATAAATTAAAAAATAATTTAATAAACTGGACAATCCCACGATTTTTGGTTACGGTTCTTAAGTTTTCCAAAGCCAAGGAATACACAAAGTCACCGTCGAACAGTAATTCGTTCCAGTAGAATCCGCTCCAGGACGTATTACTCCAATTCTAAAAACTATTTGTTTCTGCTGTGCAATGATGCATACTATCGACTTCTCATATTACACCAATAAAGTTTCCGATTTTTTATATATTTTCTTAGCATATTTAAAACTGTATTCAAATAATGCCACATATCTAAAGTGGGTTATTATGACCATCGAAAAGAAGCTTATACTACTAATGCCGTCGCACAGCAAAATTGTTAATACATGAATAAATTGATAGGAAAACTGCATATTTTGTATCATGTCTCCTGATCCTTTATCTCTATTAACGGACTTACCTCTGGGGTCCATTTCTCAGGAATATTCTCTAATGAATCTGGCGAATCCACCGAGAAACACATTAATATAACATCTGTATCTGGATAACTCAGTGGTCGCAGTCTGTCGTAATCTTCTTGACCAGCTGTATCCCATAAGGCCAATTCAACCTAAAATATAACAATAACAAGAAACACAAATCAGTACAACTGTAATATACTTTAAATCATAGTACGAAATGAAAAAAACATTTGTGGTTATTGGTGATTTATTTGTGGGTGAATGGGGATGGTTTGGTTGGATTAACTGAAATCTAGCAAACATCTGTTAATTGTCGTGTGCCATTAGAACAAAAGCAACAACAATGACGTGGTAAGTAATGATTAAAAATAATAATAGTAATACAAAATCAATGCAAAACAAAGAAATGAGAATACTTTGGGAAAAAAGATTTGCAATTTTAAATAAAAAAAATATTGGGAATACAAATAATTCAGAAGCAAAACGAATATTATGAGATCGGACATCCATTAACAGCGAATATGCGGAAGTTTTGGTTCACTTCTCTAATTTGAAGAAATCTCTAGCTGAGACACATCGATTGGTTGTAAAAAAGATGTCGAAGTTGCTTTAAATGGGAGAAGTTGTCATGTGTAGCTTGATAAGTTTAAGAACGCTGGGTCGAAGCAAAGGAGCGTAGAGGAGGAAGAAGTTGCAATTACATTAGAAGTGACTCATTCAACAAGCAAGCAATTGTTTAAAATCGTTGGGAATGATTCAAATAAAAGGAAACTGGGTGCCATGTGAAGTGACGCTTTTAAATGTTAAACGTTGATTTTGCACATGTGAAATGCTGCTTTCCACTCATAAACGAAATGGTTCTTTTGCAGCACAAAGTAACTGCTGAAGAATGAGGACTTATATACGTGCTTCGAAATCGACAGCCATGGAAATGCGCCCTGAGTTCCACATGTTCTTACGGAAAGAAATTTGAGGCGTCGCAATATCGTCTGTAATCTATTTTCCAATAGCCGAGAAAATAATCCAACTTTGAAGCGTGTCATCACCAGCGACAAAAAAAAAAACAATGTTAAATGCGAGAGATCATGGATTACAAAAAAATTACATCTTCACTTTTTCCTGTGAAAAATCGATTAGACGAAATTCGAATTATAAAATCCTACAATAGATTTCCTGGTAAATCATGTTGTTTTAAAAATATATGCAACAATTTCTAAACTTTTTAAAAATGTAATGCTAACATTTTTCGGGTTTCCGATAAGGCAGACCATCTCGAAATTTTACTTGATAATCCTGAACTCGCCCTTAGACACCGACGCCCACCTCTGCATTTGAAACATTCGATTGTTTCTCTTAAGACGAGCAAAAGTGTAGACCAAACGGTAACAACTAATCGCAGAATATTCTTCCAATTTAAAGGATCCTTTACGCCCTTCTCATTTCAAGGTTTAAAAACACAATTCGCCAGGCAGCAACATACATAAATGTTGCTATTTTCATTAATAACACCTTTAATATGTTATTTCGCCTTTTCAAGTTTTAAATCCAAACGATTGGGAAAGTTTATGACTTCCTTAACAGATTTTAAGAAATTTATAAGGTATTACAAACAGAATGAAAAAATAATATCTACCACTATCTGTGTAGTAAGGGTATTAAAAGTTACAAATTGTTGATATTTCTGGAATACTGGCAATTAAAAGAGGAAATACCATAACTATTAATCACCGGCTGTGGTGGCGTTGAATGCTGTTGTGTTATTTTCTTTTTCTGTTTGGTCTGACTTGTAGCAGTGTTGACCGTGGAACATTGGAAGTAACAACAAAGCCAGAGGAAGAACAATATCATATTGGGAAGTACAAGATACGTACCTATTATATGTGTATAAAGAGTACGAAAAGTAAATCACAGAATATAAAGTAAAATACAAAAATTTTTAAACCATTTTTTACGAGTTATTTTTTTTATTTTCAGCAATTTTAGCAAAATGTTCATATCAGCAAAAATGAAAACGATATGAACGTTATAACTAAGCGAGGTACGATGTGCAAATACATAATTCAATAGTCTTATCGAAAAGTAAATACTTTTAAAATGATATATACCTTCATTCCACCTGGTGAAGGTATAACCAGAAATGCATAAGATTCTTTAGAAATTGAGCTTACAAATATTTAAGAAAATGGAGATAAAGTATCTTCCCGTTTTTACATGAAACTTCATTAAAACTAATGGCACATTATACTCAATGATTGATTTTGGGTACATACGATTAATTATTTTACAGAAATAAGTTTCAATTAAATCAATTGTAAAAGAAAAACAGTGCAAAGAACTACGATATGATGTGTGTTAACCTTTTACCAGCATTTTCAAGAAAGTATTCAACAACAAATTTTCCAAATGCTACCAAGGAGTAATAAATACGCGTATAACTGACGAATTTGTTAACGCTTGTTGATTATGTTGCTGTGCTTTATGCAGCCTTCTGCGGAAGTAACAATTTAAAAAAATTACTTATGGAGATAGGCACTGATAGTGGCAGGGTAGAGAAATACAAATACAAACATATATACTTGATAACAAAACAGTAAATATAATAAAAGTTGCTAAATAGTATTAAACATATTGCAAACACTGGATTAGTAGTCCCCCTATATAGGTTTTAGAATATTTTGATACTATCTCTTCCCATTTATGTTGACATTTGCGGATTTTATTTGAAGTTATCACTTGAATGGATAATGGCTTTTTGACATCAATTTCGGGACAACTCAAAATTGAAAAATGAAACAAATCAAATCAAAAATACTGTTGAATTTGTTTTCCAAGTATGCTGTAGTTATTCTCTGTAATCGTTTGTCAACGTTATGACTATAACCCGCCTAGCCCACACCAGTGTTAATATTTAGGAATTGGTAAAGCCTTCTTTTGACCGCTAACCATTGTTTTGGTACCCGAAAGACATCCTTATAAATTAATATTTCTGCACTTTTTCTATTACATTTTTCTAAAGCCTACATCGTTTGTACTAGAACTAGATCTATGGCAGCAATTTTTTTTTTCGAAACAAAAAATATAACACCCACATAACTTGATATACATATATTCTGCCAAAAGAGTACTTCCTCTTAAAAACTTGCCTAAAACGATGGTCTAAATTGTTTTTGGGTGTTAATCGACACAGTTGTCCTCTATACTGACGCAAAGTTTGAGCAGATCTGCCAATTAATTTATTTACAGTGCCCAAATTTTTCAATTTATCCATCTCAAGTGTGTTTTTACTGACGCAGAGTTTGAGCGGATCTGTCAATTAATTTGTTTACAGAGCCCAAGTTTTTAAATTTATCCATTTCAAGTGTGTTTTTCGATTTTCTAACTATTCAAACAAAGAATTTGTCTCAATTTTTCTATTGGAAATGGAATTTCGTTTGCTGAAACCCTGAAGACAAGACTTACGGCGAACCGACTGTATCAAACACACTTGCACTCAGAAACGATCGAAATGTCGTGGAAGATTTACCCCGCGCTAGTCGGATATTAACGTATTCAGCCGAGTTTGAGATGCAAACTAATGAACAAGCATCAGAATAGCGCCTTCCAGCGGATTAGCGCCGAAACAAAAAAAAAAAAAATAAAATAAAAACGTCAAAGTCAACCAGAAGCCATGGTAATGTTGACTGTACGCTGTTATTACCGCTACGTTGTGTACTAAGAGTTCTGATCAGAAGGTAGAAAAAGCTTATAGACTTTGTACCACGATAACGTATCATCCCACGGGGCTATCATTGTAAGCAAATTTCCGACCAAGAGCTCACCAAATATCATAAAACTGCCACCGTATTCACCTGATATAGTTCTGATTAAATCTTTCTTTTCTCTCTCCAAAGTAATTAAATCTTTTCTGAAAAAAAAAACATTTTGAAAATGTTTTAATGATTGTATTATTCGTTGATACAAGCGTATGGTCTCGATACTATAAATATTAATGAATATTTTAAGTTTCATTGACCAAATTTCACCGTGCTTTTTCCACTGAATGTGCACATCGACTCTTTGTGGATATTTTCATCGACTTTTCGTTAATAATAAATATTATTTGAAAATTTCTCATAATAATAGTAAATTTTATTTCCATATTTAAATTAGTTTTCAATTGTCGATCCCAGTCATATCTCTTACTTTACCGATTATAGTATTCGATAATATAAAACTACAAGATATTGAACGACTAATAGAATAGACAATATCCAATATAATTAATTACATTGTTCAAGTTGTTTAAATCTTAATGGACTTGTCAACAAAGTATTCGTTCCTTTCATACTTTCCACGATAACAGATGAATGAAGTCATACATTTCGTAGCAAATGATTCGTAATCAAGCAAAACAATAGCGACAGTTAAACAAAAGTCTATTTATATACTAATGATTAACAAATTAAAAAATTATAAGTTCAAACGATGCTTCTACAACCGATTGTGCATAAAACTAATACCAACATTTGTTTCCATTCATCAATAATTAGATTTATTTAAAGAGAAAATTGAACTAATAGTCATCGTCGTACTAACGTTACTCCCATGTCTAAAATGTTTGTCGCAAATTAATTGACCATCCACCGCCATCATGGTAGACCATGAGGCGCAATGTCTCATTTGACCCATTCCTCAGCGCACAACATATTTCCTCTATATCAACGCCCCTACTAACAGCTGTTTGATTTATATATATGGCATAGCTAGGGGGGGGGGAGAAGGTGAGACATGATTTTATTATACCATCACATAGACAAACATACGCGCATTATGGAGATAAAGTTAGTGGAATTTTGTTATGACTCAAATGTAAACAGTGTCGCATTACGAGGGTGGTATTGAAAACGCTAGGAAGAATTAAATGCATATTGTAGCGGTACAATATAGTTATTCCAAATAAATTTTTGTATCCATTTATTTTGTCATATGTTTAAATTCGATGCAAATTTAATTCATTATAAGTTAAAATGGTCAAACTACTTGTGGAATCATCTCTACCGTCCAAGTCCATATCCAATTTTGCAGCCAGTCTTCACATTCGATACCGAAGATAACACTTATTTCCCTTATAAGTGCCGTTTCCCAATAAACATATTTATTTTTCAGTAAAGGTTTGCAATGTCGAACAATGGAATTATGAATTAATTTTGAAACGTACTAGGGTGTGGAATTACAGAATTCTCAATTAATGGTTAAGGAAAATTTTAACGTATCTTAAAAATTATAAACACATAACCATGTCTTTAATATTCTCTTATTTATTTTGCAAAGAAAAAATCTACACCGCAATATTTGAAAGTAAGAAATAATTACTAATTACTTATTGTTAAATATCAACGATAAATTTACTCGCGGTTTAGTACTTACATAACGTCAGTTAGCCAACTACCATTTTTGAACAAATTCTATACTAGGGAGTGATCATCCCACTTCTAAACCAATAACATCCCCCTGCTAAATTAGCAAAAATCGATATCTATTAGGTAAAAAAGTATCCTTAAAGAGATTGTCAAGGTTGGTACAACTGTTCTACATTCTGACGCGAAGCCTAAGCGCGAGCTGTCATTCAATTTATTTACAGCGCGCAATTAATTATGTCAGGTGATCTCAAGTGTGCTTTGCTTATTACAATGGATTAAGATATCGAAAAAAGAATTTCTTTAAAATGTTGATAGGTCGATCAAAAGTCAACGCATTGTTTACTCTTTTCTTTAATAATCGCATTGTTATGCACTGGTAATTCTAGCCAGAAAATCAGACGATATAGAATTTTATGCGGACTTTTAGGGTACAAATTCGACGAATTCGACAAATTCGACAAATTCGAAAACGGCCAAATTTGTAGATTATTGCTACGATCGAGTTTCTGCTCAAAAAGTCAACGAACGTCAGTAAACAACCGCAATGTAGCTCTGGATGATATTTTACTTTTTTTTGAAACTAAGTGTTTTGATAATTGGACTATTCATTGACATAATTGTATTATTTCAGAAGAGGCCTACATTGAAGGAGTACAAAAAACTTGAATAACAAATATTTAGCTATTTTCGCGGTACTTTTTTTGACCGTACGTATATGATTACAATTAAACCTGGTACAGAGATTCCCTAGTTTTCAAAATTTAACGCTAGGCCGTTTGCAAAACATAGGCCGGCCACGACCCGATAGTTTATATGCTGGTGGTTTCCAACTCTGATACAGTCATCTCCATTTCTTTGAGCGGCAATTGAAATGGTCGAGTAATCGACAAGTCTTGCAAAACTGACGTCAGACAATCAATGAGGTTCGGAATCATTAAACAGTAGACCAGTTTCAGTGAGTCTAAAAATATAAGAGTAAACTCACTGAATGTGAGACGTTGTCTCATATATTTCTCATCTTTCAAAATTCGAGTATAAATTGAAAATACTTTTCTCCCTGCCCAAGTTTAAAGCCTCTAAATTGTGGCTGCTCCCAAAAAGTAACACAGTGGAATTCTGAAAATAATCAATAATTCATTGCCCTGTAGGGAAACGCAATTGTATTTTTATTTATATTTTTGTCCTCATCATAGAGTTCATATAATATATTAGCAGTCAGTAGAAATCAGTCATTATTCAAAATTTCTAAAACGAACATCTTGGAATAGCTATTTTATCTGCAATTTGTAAAAACACAAGACAGTTTCAGACTCCGTACAATAATGGACTCTATCTGAAATAATATTAAAACTTGGCAAAAGTCAAAAAGCCGTATTGTCTGTGCCGAGTCGGGTAATCGCGACTCAGTTCTACCAGAGACACAAATAACTTACTTGAGGTAGCAACTAAAAATCTGGACTCTTCAATTGTTCGCAGTTTTGGTGCTGTAAACGGCACGGGGAATATATTTTGCAATGAATTGAATAATTGCATCATCTATTACGACGTAATCTAAAGTACGAAGAACAATAGTTTGTCATCAAAGCAGCAATAAAATCGCGAACGCATTTTACACTTTTATTAGAAATAATCGGAAATGATAGAAGTACTCTGCTAATAATTAAATGGTTAGTTATGAATAGTGACAAAATGTAGTTCCGGCAGGAAATTTTTTATAATGATCAAAAAATCATAAAAAAAGGCTTAAGACCGATGTTAAGAACAATGAACGAAGTCGCTAAAAAATCTAATTGCAAACTGTCTCACTTTAAATGATCACCATTCATACAACACTACGTTTTTGATCACGTGATTAATTAATGGAAATAAACGAATGTGTCGAGTACCTTTACTACAAATACTGTTCCGACACTAATTTAAAGGGTGATATTTTAGGTTAGGAATGAAGTTTATTTCATATTTAAACTAATTTTTTTCATTTAAATATCGCGTACTAATACAAATAAACTGAAGTTACGATGTGACATATAGATCACGTCTGTGCAATTTACAAATTGCAAATATGTAAAGTGTTGCCGTAAAATTTTGCTTTTCACAAGATACTTATTTAATGTATTCTTTAAACTAGCTTGACAGTCCTCTATAGGGTAGTAATCTAAAAGCCTCTTTATAAACAATTCGCCCAAAACATATGATATCTCTCTGTTAAAATACACAATTGTTCAGACCTACCTGGAGAGCTTAGTTCAAAATGTTAGGTGTAAAGCGCCTTAAGATGATGATTTGCCCGAAACGTGTTATCCTTGTGGGTGAATATAAAAATTACTGTTACTCCAAATACTTAAAAACATTTGCAATTCGGAAATGTCTAATTTGGTGCTAATTTGGCGTATATCTTTTATACGTTATCAAAAAATGGTCATGCTATAAGATAGAACATTTTTCTAGCAATACCATAGGCATGAAATATTAATGATTTTTGTCAGAATCTAATATTTGTTTTTCGAAAATATCAAGTTTTGAGTGGAATAAGCGTCATATACGCAAACTTTTGATATACTTCCTTAATTTTAAAGAATCTGCAGATGATGTGCATTGATTATTTGTAGAAGTATGTTTCGAGGCTGCTTTAAATGTGAGAAGTCTTCGTCTGTGGTTTAACAGGTAAAAAACGCTGGGTTATGACATCAAAGGCAAGGAAGATCGAAATTGTCGAAAGACACAAAATTGGAATCATCATTAAAAAAATATTTGGAAAAGATTTAAAAGGAAGGAAATTGGGTTTTATATGAACTGACGCCTAGATAAGTTCAACGTTGACTGTAAAATGCCGTTTGCCAGATGTAAACGAAATAGTGAATCCACTGCGATATCCCAAAAAAGAGGAACTAATGTGTATGTTTCAACACTGAAGCCAATTCGAATATTCATAGGAAAACAACTCAGATATTTGGTAGGATAAACTTGGTGTCGCGGTTAACTAACAAACACTATTGATGAGATTGAGCGGAGTCCTATATTACTCAAGACAACTCGATTAACACCTACTAAGAAACCCTCCACTGGGAAATTCCATCCCATTCGCCGTGTGAAACATTGTCTCTTCCGATTATCTCTTTTGTCCGATCGATGACGCATGGCCTGTCTGGCCAGCAATTCCCGTCACATGAAGAAATCTAAAATTGGATCATTTTCTGGACAGCCGAAGACATGAAGCTTTCTATAGGCGGTGTGTATTAATACGCTACCAGAAAATTTAAGATTTAGTTTTTGTACTTTAAACCGTAAATGTTGTACTGAGTTTTGTTATCCTCTTATTCTACTTACAGTACACTCGTACATTTTCACAGGTACTTGTAATAGAGAATGACAGACCGATATATCAACAATTACAGCAGCAGCAAAAGCACCCTCATTTCAGTTCTTCTCAATAATAAATTGTTTTCGTTAGCAGCAGCAAAAACAAAGTTATTGTTTATTTTCCTTTTATGCATATTTTCATTAGTATTTGTATTTTGTTTAAGTTTCAAGTGCACCAACATCATCATGATGCCGTCCTCCCATCATAGCTTGTACCACACTCATTCATCACATAAATATCTAGCAGCAGCAACAGCAGCACATATCTATCTATGTATACGGGTCGGCTGCGTAGAGAAGATCATGGATGAAAGAGCCATCACCAACCTTACTACTACCAATACATCATCCCTCATCATCCACGTTATTTACACAGATTTCTCAGCTGACACCGGTAGTACACTGCAATGTAGTGTGATGATCTCTTCTCTCGGTATTTACACAGAAATTGTAGATGTTTTTACTTTTCTTCTTTTAATGTCTCATTAAACAGCCACATTTGAATATAAAGTTGTCTGCGCATTTCTTTATACTTCGACCTCGTCCCACTCTGTCTCTTATTCGGGTATCGTAGCTGCTGGTGCTGTCGCTGTTTCTGTTGTTGTGGTCGTTTTTATTATTATTATTTCTTCTTTGTATATTTATTTGCACGAAAAGTGCTTTCATATGACATTTGACTGGTGATGGAACGGCGATGACATAAAACCGTATTTGTCAACTTTATGCCAAATAAGACGCCTAAAAGTTTACCTTCGTTGCTTCTGTTGATGGAAGAGAATCACTTTTACATACAAGATAACTGTTTTCAGGAAAGATGGTATAGAGCTAAGGCTGCCCCCCCTCTGATGCTAAGTATCTTGGTGTTATACTGGATAGGAAAGTAAAAAAAAACAGAAAACTTTCGAAAGGACGAGCCTTGAGGACTAACGCCGAAAGTTAATAGGTGTTCCAATTATTGGTTATGGTTAGCATTTGTGACAATTTTTTGAAAAACCTTAACAAAGTTAAAGTTCAAAGAACTGCTGCAAGAAGGTTAAGACAGAGATAAGTAAGTGAGCATAAGTAATCCTTGAGTAAAAATGCACGACTTCTTGGCCAGCTGGGAATTGAAAAATAATAATATCAAAATTACAATTGCAATTAATTATAAGAGCACAAATTTCGCTTCAACGTCAGAAACAATTTCTTAGTTTACTTCCGACAATCCTTGTCAGCCCATATACCAAACTTTGCGATTTTGTTCAATACTGTAAAACTAGTGGCGATAGAAAATTTATGCAAAAGAAATTATGTTTATAAAACTTCAATGTATTTTGTATGGAAAATAAACTGTTTGAGACCAAAATCAACATTAACTTGTTTGTCTAAGCTTTGCGTACGAAAACTCTAAGGCGACCAATGAAGAAACGGCGATAATCTAGCGCCCACTATAACGGCTGCCGAGAAAAAAATCGGTGAAAACCATTTTTCCTACAACTCGTTCTTCGCTGATGATTTTACCTTGACAAAAGGTTGTATCGTTTTTAATTTAGTTTGCTATGAAGGAGAAAACGAATACAAATTCGGCTTTCTTTCATCTAATGTGACCTTTCCTCAAAAAAGAAAACACTCGAAGTGTTTGTAGTGACTTTGTGCGGCATCGAATCTGGCATTACGTGGACAATAGTCGCGTGTACCAACCATCGTGCCACGATCGGATATAAAAAGATAGCTTTCTAGTGAAGTAATGGGTACTTCCTACAAAAAAATAAGGAGGAAAATTCAAAAAACATACAATTTAGCCAAGTAACAATCTTATAAGCGACGAGAAATGATGTTTACATCACAAAATTTGAAAAGGTAATAAATAGTACTAACATATCAAAAAGTTGTTAAGAAACTAAATTGAATAGAGCACAAAGTTGAAAGGAGTTTCAACAATACAATTATCTAAAACCTGGAGACACTAAAAACCAATCTTCTTTTTCCTTTCGAAACACTCTGTTCCACAAAAACATAAATTATTTCTGAAATTCCCATTTATGTAATACTTAAAGATATTGTTGCTTAGTATTATTAATGGAGTTAGAGTTAGAACATTACATAAACCTTTCATCAGGCACTAAAAATTGGACGCTTGAGTTAATACCAAAGTTGTACTGTCTTTATCATCCCTGGTGTGGTCTTGTGATTCCGCATTTTATCTACATGTGAGCTTGTGTTTGTGTGTATCTATGTGCGTATATTTCATTTTGCTTTTAATTTAAATTTTTTTTCGTCATCGCCATCTCTTTGTGGTAAAATTTGTTATTTTTTCGAATACATTTCTTATATTTTGTTTATGTTTCTTCGTTATGTTCGCCATCGTGGTCGTTATTAGTCGTTGATTAATTACAAATTGAGTTTTAAAGAATATATGCCTATATATATATATATATACCTATACATATAAATATATAGACATATATATATATATATATGTCTATATACATAAATTGTGCATTGTTTGAATATTTTGGTTAATTGCTCAAAGGAATAATTAGAATCAACAATTGCTTTCTGGTATGGTAAAAATACCGCCGATAAATCTCAGAAAAGAACAATATTGAAAAATTGTTGATGGTACTTGAAAGTAATGACGCGCTATATGGTGCGTATTTCGTGGGCATAATTTGTGCAGATAGCTCGTCATTTTTTTGTTTTCCTAGAATAGATAACATTTGCAATTTCTTAAATGGAACACATGGTCAAGTACAATAACAAGTACTTCAAAGTTTGAGGATATTAGTCAGGGGGGAGTTTGTATATACAGACGTTTTTTGATGTTTCATTCAGTTTACGGTTAAAATGAGTCATAAACGTCCTTAAGAATTGACCAATTATCTGTTGAAATATTGCAAGATCGTTGTTTTTATCAAACAAAGTCGAATTTGTAAGAGCATTAAGTATCTGTGATGACGAGAAAAAACGATTTAACAGGGAATTAACAGTTTTGAGTTATTAAGCGTACTTAAAAAAAGGCAATTATGGAAATTTTGTATTTTCTTTTAAAATATACGATATAGTTGAGACAAGTCTAAATGACAATATGCTTTATAATGATAGTTACAAACATTTTGGCCAAACATTTTGGCCATGCTGAATTTTATGGTGCACAAATATTTTTCTTCAAAGTCATTGTTAAAAATGGTTGAATGTGAAATGTTTTAGCATTTTTGAAATGTTTTAGCAGAGTTCACTAAATTATATGTTATGCCGTTACACAGATAATATTTTAAACGTCAATCTGTGATGTCACAGCTTATTCTGTGGTCAGTTTACTTTTAATCTGCGTTGTGAATATGGACGCACAAAAAGAGGATTTTCGCCACATTTTGATTTGATTTAATTTATTTACAACTTGCAATTAGAAGCCTTACGGCCAATTAAATATAAAATATAAAACTTCTGAAGATAAACATAAATAATATCAGAATTAACAAGAAAAAAAAAAACAAATCATCAAATAAAGGAAAAATAAAATATTAGTATTGAATTCAATTGGAGTAAGTATTTCAAAAGCAACAAAATCCACTGCATCACACCGAGATAGTTGTGCTATATGTGACGCACATGTCTTGACGGAACGAAATTAGCAAATTGGCCGTCCAAATGATGTTGACGAGTACGAAATGAGATACCGTTATCTGGCTGGTCCAGGAAGTTGCATATATGAAACGGATTGCCCTTGTCAAGAAGCTCCATATTTGGATTCGGCGCATGATAAAGAAAATCTATCCAACAAAGCGGATAAAAGTCCCTTTTTAAAACGCCATGTCACTGGGGATGCAAAAGGGTCATTGTTTGTAAATATCAACCGAGAAAGATCCTGACCGAAGCAAGATAAACGCGCCCTAGCCTCATCAAAAAGAGAATTGCCCCAAAAAAGTTGTCAATTTTGTAGCATTTTATTTTCAACTGCTTCCAATGCACCACCCACAAATTCTGGTGTCTATTACTAGAAATTGGAGAGGCTTGATGAAATACTAAAAGAAAAAGGGGCTGAATTGGTAACTTACAAATGCATGATTACTGTAAAAAGAAGGGCTTATATTAGCAAATTTGGTGAGAATTTAAGGAAGTGCTACTTCTAAAGGACCAATTAATATTATAAATGCTGAGCTCTATTATCAACAATTGATACAGTATTATGAAGCACATAAAGAAAAATTGCCTAGGTTGGCAAACCGCAAAGGCGTGATTTTCGCTTTACTTCAAATTTACTGCAAATTGCTGTGTGTATTAGTTTTTTTGGAAATAAAAAATAAATTAATTAAAAGTGCCACAATCATCATATTTTTGAAAAAGCGTTGTACCTTTTAAAAATGCTGTGCTAATTAATTAAATTTTTCAACTTCATATTTTAAAAATAAGTATTCTTCTGGCGTTTAAGCATGTATAAATAATTTTACGATATAAAACCTGTTACTTCTATGACTAATACTGTGGTGGTTACTGTTTCCATTGCTTTTATTTCGAAATATAATACATTTGCTGTGATATGGAAGTGTTATTGTTTCTCTGCTTGTAGATAAAACACATTGACCAGCGAGTAATCTGTTATTAAACTGTAAAATACATAAGGTCATGGTGAATTATTCGGTAGTTTAATCATGTTCTTTTTTTCGGAAGTCGTACATTCTGAAACAATTCATTAGTCATACATATTTCGAATAGAAGGTAAAAGAAAGGAAAGGTTGGAAAGGTTTTTGTAAAAACAAAGAACGTATACTTTATCGCCCAAAGTTCAAACCAAAGATTGTATAAATATACATCTTTGCGGAATTTTGTTTTCAGTTCTACATATATTTGCAAATTTGAGGTTTAAAATCTAAATTTATGAGAATTTTCAATTTTGTACAATAATGAAGAATGCATCACTCTCTTACCAATGAGAAATATACCTTTGATCGTTGCTAATTTATACGCAAATTTCGTACCACTTATGAGCCATTTAAGGCTATTGTGGCCGAAAATTTTACTCATTTCACAATCATTTTTAAAAATATAAAGGAGTAGAATCAGGCTACTCCCAGTTGATACGAGATTGTATATGTATATATTTGGCTACACATGAGCATGGTCCGCAAAATAAAAGTGTGGAATTAAGGCATGACGGCCTTCCGAATTGTTTAAAAAAAAATTTAATCGAAAACAACGTTTTTCTTTGCGGAGTTCCACATGTAAGATGAATGGATGGACAAAAATTTTTAAAACTTACATAGACCTCTATGTTTCAAAATGGGAAACCAAAGTGTCTCCTCTAATGTAATCAAAGAATTAAAAACGAATTGTTTTTTCATTTAAAATACGTATCTTTTGTTTTATATTATATATAAAGGAAGTAGTTTTCCCTTTATGCTTTACAACAGAAAATTGATAAAATATTTTTCTATAGGTGGGATAAATTGTGCAGTACGCACAATATCAGTTGATGGTCACGAATTGGTTGAAATGGGAATAGCCTCAGCAATGGATCAGCGCGAAAGCTGCGATCACTTAAATTGCACATTCAAGCTGGTTATCCACTGCATTATCTTCAACAAAAACTATTAATATTCTGGCACCAAAAAGCAACATAAAAGAATGCATATTGCAAACAATGTAGAGATAATTGAAATAAAATACTCCTGGAATTGATCACATTCCATCCTAAATCCTTCGCTGCAGGCTTTCAAAGAACTATTACTCAATCGTTGTGTATCTTCCATGTCGCTCATAAGATCAGTATAACAATACCAGATTTTCGCTGCAGCCATATAGTCAAATAGTCCCTAAATGTGTACAGTGGCGATCCAATCCTGAATTGCAGCTATTTGAACTTAAGCTTTCCTAATCAAGAAGACAATAACACATATTCTCTGGAAGTAAATTATGCAAATTCTGTGACAAATAAAGACCAACAATTACGATAACATTTGCAGGCCTTGAATAAACATTCGCTAGGATAAAAAATAGACGTAGCAAAATAAAATATTAATTTTCCCACAATCAATATAAGAAACTTCCAAGTATAGCAATTAAGTGACGTTCCATGCGTCCATAAAAATAGCTTCTGAATGATTAATTGAAAGAAATATGCAACACTAACGATTCATAACAAACGGCATTAGTGTAAACAGAAGGGATAGAAACGAATGACAATACAAAAAGTAGATCGCGATATTTGGTTTCGAGATACTATAGCGAAAATACGAACAGAAAAAAAGGAAAACAAAATACAAGTGCAAACAAAAATGCAATACAACATATTTCGAAAAAAAAAAATCGGACACAGAATCTATGAACGAATAGTCGCAACGAAAACAGAACAGATTTGGGTAGTAAAAATAAATAAGTTTTGTTAAGGGAAATAGTATAAACATATTCCATTTTCCAGTTTCTAGAAACAATATGGTTCTATACACTGGGACCATAAGTTATATTAGGGATAAGGCCATCATCAAGTACAAATGTTTTATCAACTTCTTCCTTTAGCAACATTTATATTTACACGAAGTTGTTGATACATCGAAATTATAAAGGAAACGCAACTTACCTGTTTGCCATCTACTTCAATGTCAGCCACATAGTTTTCAAATACAGTGGGCACATAAACTTCGGGGAACTGATCTTTGCTAAAGACAATAAGGAGACATGTCTTACCGCAGGCACCATCGCCGACAATGACCAATTTTTTACGAATCGTCGTCATTGGTTCTGAAGGAAAAATAAAAAAAAATTATATTTGTCATATTAATATACAGGGTATAAAAATATATAATAAACAATTAAATAAAGATATATTTACAGTTTTCTTTTTTTGGAATTTGTTAAATTTAAAAAATAATTTAAAAACTCACTAGAAGATATGCAAAAATCGGCCATTTTGTTTGTAGTCTATTTTATTTGAAACCACTTCAATCGTACTCGATGATTAAATAATATTTAAGAGATCCCAAAGACTGTTATGTCCCTAATGGCCAACAAATGAATGGAACTTAATGGCACACTAGAGAAAAGCGAATGAACCATTTATTTACTTATTCTATCAATACAACAATTGATGTTTTAAAATGTTTTTTGGTTGACATCAGGGATGATAAATGTCAATTCATAAAATGTACTAAATGGCCAAATTTGAGATTTGCATTGCTTTAAATTACAAGAAATTTTCGGCTCGATCGAAAAAACTATACGAATACGAATAAAAAATATAGATAAATGGAAAATTTAGAAATTTGATAATTGAGTATGTAACATTGGCATTTTTCAATTTGCGCATTGCGTCTAGGTACCCCAATATACCAGCTCTGCTTACTAAAATGAACTATTTTGCGGATAAAATGTATCAAAATCGTTTGTCGTGATGGAAAAAATTATAGAATTATTCAGACAGTCGCCCAAAAATTCGACGTCATGTCCAAAACTCATCGCAAAAGAATTCCGAAATTGTGCGGAGCTTTCTAGCGTCAGAAATTTTCGCTGACGCATTTAGTCAATTAACCTATCTCCTAACAAATGTCTGACTTTTAGATTAGATTCCGTTGCAATAGAAGTTCTGAGTTACTGTCTTAAAAGCTCTAAAATAATTAATGAAAAATGTTGTGTGAACAAAACCATATTATTGATTTAATATTAATGAAGAACTAAATCTCCAGGTAATCATAACATCTTACACAAGTCTTCCAAACAGAAAATGTAGCAACTTTTATTTTAAAGTTAACTTTTGTTTTCGTTGAAATTAATACTTAAAGAATAAAACGTAACAATAATTAGTAATTAATAAAATTTTGGAAATTTGTTGGTTGACTTTCTAGTTTTCGTTCAGAAAAATCTCTACTTGAAAAATTAAAAATCCATTTTTAGCTTGCTTTGTAATGTTAAATGAAAGTTCTCAATTTTAGTTCATGTTACCCCAATATTAAACAAAATTTGCTTTTTTGTTTTTGAAAACTCGAAAAAAACGCACTTTTAATTAATTTTTTTTTATATAATTTTGGAAGCTATCAATTCCACTTCGAAAATTTCGGACTAATGTTGCCTGACGGGTACTTAAAATGTGATTTATACACATAATTACGATTTTGTATTGGCATATTCCTTTAACATCATCGGCATTCTATAAAAACAGAATTTTGTTTTCATACTTAAGAAACAAGCAAGCATGAAGATTCGTTTGGAAACAATACCGCAAAGATTATAAGTATTCTACTGTTTATTATTCCATACTTATCGACAGTATCGCAAACAGAGTATGCCCTAAATTCCCTCCTAAAAAAATTCAGTTATTATGATTTTGCCTTGATTTGTCCTCACGCATTCAATTCAATTGCTCAAAAATTAAAACGAACAAAACCAGGCAGGACGTTGACGGTTAAATAAAACGAATAACCGGCATTTTATGCTCATTGGTGAATTTGACACGAAAATATTCACTTCTTTTTTTATATAAAATAGCCGAAGAGTAAAACACGTTTCAACCTTCCCGCGTTCACATCTAGAATGATCTTCAGTTTTAATATATGTGTATACACAAAACAAATTTTTGTCCGCTTAATTTTTTGGCATAGCTGATACAAAGTGATCAACTTTAACTACTACCTAAAATATATATTTTTATATCAACATTTTTGTGGCCGGACGTTATCAATAAATATGAATAAAGTGAACAAGTAGGCGATACATTTCAAAATTTTCGACCAGCCCCTTCAGAGCCTTAAACATGATCTCGCTCACAACATCAGAAAGAGAGTTTGGATTGAAATCAGATGTTTGAACAAGGTTGAAAATAAACCTAAAAAAGAGGAAAATTCATATATAGCCCAATAGGAATATATAAACGCTACGTAACACGCATATTGATACGGGGAAGCATAGCTCAATAGGCGATATAACAAACATCAGATAATCAATCGCTTGCACAGCCTACTTTAATGACACCAAATTATATTTCGAGATAGCAGAAAACAACGAATGGACTAATATTTCAAATATTATTCACGGCATGGTTGAACTTTAGTTCAATAAATCAATATAATTGACTATCGCAAAAATCACATTGGTTCTTTAGGCGATTCATTTCGGCGACATTTAAAAAAAAATTCTCAAAATCTTATGAAATCTCCTACTATTTGAACGATTAGAACCAGACATGAATTGGAATGGCCCATTTTCTAGAGGACTAAATTTGTCAATAATTGCACAAATCCATTAACTTCCAAATTTGATATCAATCTTTAAATCTACTAATTATAAATTCTAGTGGCGCTAGTGATTTTTGTCGAATCCTCCATTTGGAATGGAGATATGGGTAGTTCATCTGGTCATAAAATGGAACTTTTGGAAAAATATGGTATGTAGATTAATCAGGCATACTAATTCTAAACTATGAACGAAATTTTTGTCAAATCCCCCATTTCATATTGTAAACCAAAGCTTATAAAAATATTTAAGTGTGCAAAGATTTATTAAATTCTTGCAGACGTTTAAAAACATGTAGTGGGTACCCAGTAAAAAAGAAAAGAAATGGAAATATGTAACATTCCCTTCTCTTCATACAGCAACGGCAATTCAGCTCAAAGTTGTAGACGAACCGATGACACCCTAAGAAAATTTGGATACAAACAGAAAAATATTCAGAGAAGAACTTGGGAGCATTCGAATTAATTGTAACCTTAACCGATAACATCTGATACATTTCCGATACTTAATTTTGCCTATAGGACTTCAAAAGCGAGTCATTGGCATCGAAATAGAGCATTTGAAATTATCTGAATCAATCTTATGAGTGCCCCTACGTTTTATTTTGTAGTTTTTGTTACTTAGTGTTAAAAGACAATAAGTCACTTAAAAAGAAAAATTATGGTTGTTCGGGTTGACGTAGCTCCAAAGTAAAGACTCCAGAATAAATCATTTATAAATTTGTAATTAATGTTGTAAAAAAGAAACGTATTCCCTCGTGGTTCAATGTATACAAATTTATATGCCTTGGCGATACAGAACAGTACAGGAGAATTAGGCACTATTAACTCTTGACTTTGACTAATGACAATCTACTCCAAATCTACTTCCGACTAGCCACCTCTAACTTGTAAATTTTCAAATCTTTTACCAGTATTGGTACTCCAATGAAAATGTTCTAAATATGGTCTAAGTGTACCTTAGCTAAGTCTTTTTTCTTACATTCGGTAGACGCGTCAAAAGCAATTCTCATTGAAAGAGTTTTTTTATCTGAAGACAAAATTTCAAAATTAGGATTTTGTTTGAATACCCATAAATGGGCCTATTTGATGGTATATCTTTCCAGAAATTCGAATTGCTAGTCCAATATATCTGGCATTTATGGGGTTATAGTTGTAAGATATGTTGTTTGTCAAGTCAAGGCCCTCTCTATCCGACGAACTCTACAAAAGTCGGTCGGGTAAACAATTTCTTTTTTCCTTCTTTTTTTCTTGACGCAAATTTGTTTATGTTGTACATTGAACAAAAGTGGCCATGTTTGCTTTTCTCATCATCTCTCAGCTTTTTGACTTTAGATTTTACGAGAATTTTAAGAAAAAACCAATTTGTAAGTCCTTCACTGTTTATCCGATTATCTCAGATCTTAAATTCTACATAAAACTTTTAGTCTTAAAATTTATCCAAAAAAAGCAAGTTTTTCTGACAACTTTCAAAACACTTCAATTAGAAATTTTCTAAAGTGAAATTGAAAATCTAGAAACAGAAAGTAACAGATCAAGTCTTCAAAACAGTATCTCACAAGATATGATCTGAAAAAGAGTTGCATTAACATTGTGGGAAATTGTTTGAAAAGCATAACAAACTTACAATAAAAAACCTGTTCTTAGGCCGGTATGCTGTGCTAAAAAAATTGAGCACATGAGACTTAGGAGCATTTCCTTATAACTCAGAAAGCGTCATTAGTGCCCAGATTTTATTTTCTAAAAATGGCTTTAAAAAAAGGCTTAGTTTGGCCCGAGCCCCGTAGAAACATCGATGGCCCAAAATAGGGTATACATAGACACCATTTTCAGTAGAATGTGAATATGAATGTTTTAGCTACGATGAACCCATTTTTGATAATTTCGGAACAAAAACAAAACAAATTCTTGAATACATAACTTTTTTCCAAATTGAAATATTTTTCAAGGTAGATAAAACCGTTTCCAAACCGAATCAAGCTGTTTCAAAATTGACTAAAATCTTTTTTAAACTGAAATAAACTTTGTACATATTAAAAAAATAGGTACAATTTGAAGGTTTAGCTTCACTGCATAACCATGTACGAATAAATTAAATGATATGAGATTTGTTTTGGATGAAAAAATTGAAAATAGTTAAGCAAATTGGCAAACTTGGAAAATGTTACCAAATTCAAGTAAAAAACGACAATACATATTACAAATATACTCTTGTCATTTGGAATCTTGCTGGATTCAAAATTTCCCACCACACATGTTTCGCATTTGCCGGCGTGTAAAGTACGAGAAAAAATAAGTCAAACGCAATATCAAACTGAGATTTCGAATTCTTTTATAAATGACATCTACAGCGTTCTTTTTGTAGCCACACCACATAATATTGTTAATCCTGTCTTGAAAACAGCTTCTCTAAGGGTACAGCATTAGAGGAAAGGGGGGTGAAATGAAGAGAATATTATCATAAATATACTGCCTATTGTAAATTCGGTCATCACACATAATCATAGGAAGCTCACTCGCCCCTGTTACCAATGCTGTAGTACCACATGTGGCTACAATAAAACGTTTTCTAGGCCGACATTTAATCAAATATTTTTTTATTTAAAAATAGCCTCATTCGTTTTAGAAAATAAAACAGATTCCCTTGCGTATCATGAATGAGAAAAGGGATAACTTCGCACATTCAGTAAGCTTACATGCCTGAAACCGAATAATGTCGACAAAGTAATTATAAGACATTTTTATTTTATTGGTCCACCACATAAATCGCATTTTTGAGTACTGGAAATAATCGACTCATATGCTATGTGGAAACACAGGCCTCATTTTACTCTAAAAACACTAGCCTGACATACCAAAAATATACATTTTATTTTATCCGCATATTTTTTTTTTTTTGTCCAGACATCAAAGAAATACATCCCGTCGTGTCAAGTACAATTACCCCAAATGCACTCAGGGAAAATGTGCACTTCACACAATTTTACCATCCCCGTTGACGTACAAAGAATTTGACAATGGCGTAGTTGATAATAATTTTCGATTTTTTGTCTCTAATTGTTTCATTTGTTATGACATTTCTCTCATAGTTGACTTGTATATTTTTGGCACTCACGATCAACTAGAATATTTTTTCTTTCTTTCATACAAATTCAAAAAGAAACCACAACGAGACTTGTTTTTCGCCCGTATACATATTCATTTCTCTCTTTCGTGTACCTTAATTTTTCTTATGTTTATTTTATTGCGGCTACCGATAGATACAATAATAATGTAAATGTGTGTTACCACTTTTGTCCCTTAATTGTCAACAAGTATTCATAAACTACTGTTCAGTTTCTCGTCTGATTTGGTAGATTTTATTATTTGTTGCTTAAGCATTTTTTTTGTTCATATCCACACAATTGAAATTTCTTTCTTCTTCATCATCAACATCGCCAATATGAGGCGGAGTAGAAGACAACGAAGTCGACGACGAGAAGAGGCAGCAGAAGTAGAAGTAGTAGGCAACACCCTGTGTATGTGTTTGCCCTTCCTTTTACACTCCCCACACAACCCTTATTGTGTAAAAACCGTATACATTCCACCTTAATCATCACAGTTCGTTTGTTCGTTTCTTTTTTTTTTTGCTTTATTCAATTTCTTATTAACACAAAAAACATACGTTCATGTATATATAAACACATACACATATATCCATCATCGTCGTCATGATCATAATTCATTTTTTTTCTTGAATTTCATCAAATATTCTATTGCATTTTTATACAAAAAAAAAAAAAAAACTATACATGCATGTATATTTAGACGTCTTTTTACAAATTCCAAAAATGTTTAATGTATTTTCATTCCGATTTTATACTGATTTATTTTTTCTTCTTTTTACCCATTTTCGTACGTACATTTTTTAATTTGTTCAATTTCCTTATGAGAAATTTTAGTTTTTAATTTTACGTTAACAAAACTACGCGTTTAGTCCTTTTTACGTTTCTTTTGTTAAGTTCTGCTAGTTCGTCACTTCAGAAGTTAACAAAAAAAGACAGTTCTTTCGTTTGTTGCTTGTAAAAAATATTTTCTTATTCACTTATTTCAAAAATTTCCTCTCATGCAATTCTACTCGAAAATTATGATGACAACGCCTTGACGTCCGATGTTATACGAAGAAAAAAAAAGAAAATGGCGTATGTGCGGACAGCATTGCCATACGCTAAGACAGCTGTGTTCATTTGCAGAAAGTTCACAAAACCATAGTTGCATTAGGGTTCAAGATGAAAATGTGAGTGGAAATTCGGAAATATTGCCATCACAAGCCGACAATTGGTATTTCACAACTACGAAGTTTTATCTATGTTATAAGCAGGTACTGAAAGTCGCCAATGATTTAACGGAATGATATATTAACAGATGGATCAAATAGATTTAACCCAAATCGAGATCAGTTATTTATGGTTACAAATGGGGTTAAATCTATCAAACCAATCCATTAGTATGTCATCCTCTTCAAACTTTATTCAAACGACAACACTGAGAGTATGGTAATCAATAAACAGGTCCATAGAAAAACCAAGTTTCGGTGGTTCCAAAAAACTCACATAAAAAAACCATAGAAAAATAACGGAAGAACAAACGATTACAAATGTATTGCTAATTAGTTCTAAATTTAACAAACAGTATAAATATTTATTTTTATTGCGCCAGCTAATCCTTAGATGTTATTTGTTTGTAAAAATAAATGGCAACTTTACTGGAATTCAATAGTTTCAAAAACGTATTTAATTCAGTGCTGGTTGTGAAGAAGAAATTTAAGTTTAAGAACTTCAAAAAACATCAGGGGGAATTTCCTTTCGTGTAAAACTAACGAAAGACAAAAGGATGCTTATGTTACAAAGCGCTCTGTTTCAGGATGTTGTGCCCTCAAATTTAATTCAAGACGTTCCAAATTTATACCTTATTAATAATAATAAAATTGAATTTAAAACAACTTTTAATATAAAAAATCATTGCTTTAAAGTTTCTTCATATAACAGCGTAAGTTTGTGAGGCACAAAGTCTGTTGCGAAAAATGTTGATGATTCTATGAACCACGACAAAAGTATCGACGCATAGAAATGTTAAATCAAACAACTTTACCTGTGCTACTCAAAGAACAAATTACAAATTAATCACTTGTTTTTAACAAATAATACATATTTTAGGATGATGACCTAATGTTCTTGAAAATGGAAACGTATTGTATTTATATATTTAATAAATTTAGATTTTATACAATTACTTGGTATTTTCTTTAACAATCTCAATACCTAATAACAGACATTAAAATATGTTTAAAACGGAAATGAAATGGTTAGTTACTACTAAATTGTTATTTTAGATCAACCGTCATTGTATCGTCAATATCAATACGCACTACTAATTCGTTAGGGGTTGAAATATAGTTGACAAATAGTTAAAATTTAAGTCATATCAGCCCCTAAAAAAATCCGAAATTATTTCAATTCCAAATTTCAGTTCTTTCACATGAAAGTTTTTATTTCAATATTATTGATTTGCGGCTACTAGTTTGCATGACAATTATTTCCGTTATGTATGACTTTTGGCATCCAAATATTGATTTTAAATTAATTCCCCTAATATCTACAATAAAAAAAGAAATTTCACTATAAGTTCGTGGCAAAGTGACGAGCAGCAAATCTATATGTTAATTGTTGGAACAAATCTGGCGTGCTAAAGACAGACCAAAAAAATTTTTTTAGGCGATAAAACACGTAAAAAAAAAAATAAAAAAATTTAAAGTAAAAAAGTTGACGGCAGCCCCTATTTACCGAGCTCCGGGATTCGCAAAGTTTAAAAATGGGCCCGAATGGATCAAACATAATCCCCGAATTGTGGGTACTCAAACGAAAGGGAATTTTTTCAGGGTTTCAAATATACTGTTTTCTTTAAACTAGATCAATATTTTCGCCAAAAGGTTAATTTTTTGACAACAGATCAAAAGTTATTTAAAAAATACGTTTCCATAAGCACATTTTAGTACTTGAAATCAAAAGATTACTTAACTTTTTTGGTGAGTATGTAAAGCTTCACCGTGAAAAGCTGGCATAGTACCTTAAGGGCAAGACACCAAACAGGTTGATCTGACATATTTGACACTGTTTATTATTATTTTGGTTAGATTTTCTTACTAATTTTTTTACAAATTTTCCCAAACAGGTTGAAATCTTGCAGACGAAGGGATCAGCGTTTCAACTCCTTTACAGTATCGGATAATATTGAGTCGAGTATTTGAACCTACCGACGTTTTGCATCTCTAGTAGTTGTATCACCATACCTTGATGTACAACTCTGCAACATGTGCTGCATTTGTTTATCATTTAAATTTTGCACGTTCTTGTCATACTAACCGTGACCACAGCTTAGACTCAGGAATTCTGCTCCTGTTCCAAAACTCTGGATAGTTCGCAATATGGACGCAAACGAAGGAAATAGACCTTCTTCCACATCGCCCAAAGAGAAGGAAAAATTGAAACAAAGACTGCGAATCCTGTTCAAGCAACATGAACAGAAGACTAGACAAAATAAAGCTTCAAAATTATTTCAGAAGAAAAATCGAATCACTGAGGAGCCGCCACAACAAGCAAATGGACATCTACAAAACACAGCAACGGAGCAAAGTGACAGTAGTAAGACACAAGAAAAATCAGGAAAAAAAGAGAATAATAATACAAAGAAAAAGAGTTTAAATGTTGGTGGGGCAACGGAGAAAATTGCCAATAAAAAACCGTCACATGGAGTCATGGGCAATACTCCTTCAGACAAGAAGGTCCACAAAAAACCAAAGAAATCTAAGAAAACCACAAACATACAAAAACAGCAGCCTTCGCCGACACCAAAAGCAAATCAGAAACAAAAACCCATGGAAGTACCATCTCAAAAGTTTAAGGAGAAGAAACTAAAAAAAGCTGCACAAAATCCACAAATTCAGAAACCCACAACATTTCAAAGTATGAAGAAGACTGACCACAATAAACAGAAAATGTCTAACGTTCCTTTAACAAATAGTGAGCCAAACTTAATAAAAAATCAAAAGCAAAAAACAAAGAAGCGAACTGCAGTGCAAGTTCAGGATAATATTTCAGGAGAAATAAAAAAACCTAAACTTGACCAACCAAAGGCTAATGTAAATCCCAAGAAGAAAAAGAAAAAGAAGTCATCTCTTCAAAACAATCAGAATGCTATTAGCCCTAGCGAAAATAAAACCGTTAGTAAACTTTTAAACACAAAAAGAATACCAGGTTTTGTTGAAGGTGGAGATTTCGAATACGATTCTGACGAAGACGCAGATTATTGGGATCAGCAAATATCACAGGATGATGACAGCTATAGCGATTTTGATTTTGAATCGGGCCATGGAGATTACAGTGAAGACGAAAGTTATTTAGAGGAAGACGTATTTGGTGATGATCCCTATAATTATAGCGACTTGGACGAAGATGACTTAGAAAAGCGAAACAATACAGAAGAAGATGCATTTGGCGATGATCCTTACGATTATAGTGATTTCGATGAGGAGGAGGAAGATGAGCATTACTCTGACTTTGATGAAGATGATTATGAAGAAGATGATGATAGCTATGATTATTCATATGATAGTCAAATCTCTTCAAATTATGAAGAGGAAGATGATAGTATAAAATGTTTTGATTTTAATGATGAACGCGAGGATGATGATGATGATGAAGATTTTAAATTGCCCGAAAATGTGCCAGAAGATTTAATTGTACATTCAGGTGAGTTGGTTAGGAACGAAAAGTCTACACAAATTGTGTTCACATTAAAACTATTTGTTAATCACTCTTATGGCTTTTGTTAACTGCTTTCCAAATAAGCGTTTGATAATGCGAGTGGATAAACAACATCGTCAGCTTCTTTTGGTACCCATACAAATTGTTCGATTTCCCAAATTCGAGATCTTTTGTTCACTAAGTTAATGTACAATGCTTGACAAAGTAAGACTAAATAACTAAGTCCCTTTTTGTACTTCTCGTACTAGTGATCGATTTGAGCAATATATTCTTAGATTCAATATTTTAAGCAGCTGCAAAGCTGCTACTGAGAATGCAATTGAATGACAGCCCCATGTCCTTTTTGGCATCTGCCATACATATTGACCATTTTGTTGAATTTTTATTTTTATCGTGGTATTCCTAATCAGTATACTTCTGTAATCTAAGCTTTTGTCAGATATGTATACTGCATTTTAGTGCTCGGGAGAATTTGAAAATATCGAATGAATAACCACGTCTTTTCTGGTGCCTTCCACACAAGCTGCTTAACCTAATCCATATATTTGTAGACTCATATCTTTCATTAAATTGCACAAAATTCAAAATGATCTAGCAGGCGTTAAATGCCTAAATGTAGGCATAGGGAAAATGTATTGCTTTATCAGCCATTGAGAGGTTAAGCAATTGGTTAGAAGGAATGATCCCGAATGCTAAGCTAAATTTGCTTATCATCGAAGTGACGCCAATTGATCAAATAAATTCTAATTATTATTAAAGAAAATGAAATTAAAGTCAGATCAAAATCTTTCTGAATATCTATTTGAATCTAGAAATGAATGTTTTCCCTATGGTGATACCGTTATCATCTTTGCTAATTATTTAAATTAATAATTTTGAGTCATCCGATAATAAGGTTCTTGTTGATAGATTCTTGGTCGATGATGAATATCGGCTACATGGTAGCCTCTTAGGAGGCTAATTAATGTGATGTGCCCCAAAAGAAGTTTAAATCCCAATATCTTATTTTCACTAACTTTGTGTCTTATTGGCCGTTTATAATTGCCATTAATTACGTCTAAAAGTGGATGAACGCATGAGGTAATTTCTTATAGATCAATTTCCAGGTTGTCCTCTATATTTTTAAAAAATTTATTAATATTTAAAGCATGAATTTTCGGGTTTTTTTTAGAGGTTTACTACGACTATCTTAAAAGTATTTAGTGAGTGTTGTATATAAATCAGCCTTAGAACTTGATGACCAATTCGAGCTATTTTGTACTCTACATTTAATCAACGGTCGTAAGATGTAACATCTATTAGCAACAACTTGGATTGCATTCCAAATCTTTGAAATGAATGAAATCATAATTGGCAGATGGGATTTGAATAGCTAATACAGGGGGATATGAATCGAGACTGCATTTATTTATTAATGACGTTGCTTAACTTCAAGAAAAGCTAAGTACGTTTGCTAAAAGCAATTTAGTTTTGATGAGTCCACGCTTTACGTATCCAAGTACTTATTGGTACGTAACAAGAGTTCATTCTTTTCTATGAATTAAAATTCTGGTTTGGTAAATTCAATTTTATGTCCTTTGTAGTAGTCTTATATTTGATGGCTGTTTCAATGTTAACTTGTACCGCGGTAAGTAGTCCCGTTGATAATATTGTTATTAATGAACTCTGCCAGTCTTTCCGTTCCATAGTAGGTTAAACTATTATTAAGGCAATTTCAATTCTGCCTCGTATTTCCTTTTATAAACATCCTTTTCATTTTCTCTTCTTATATTATCCCTAATTTTCTAAGACCTTTTTCTTCAAGCTGCTTTGACGTTTTAAGTTACTCTTGGTACAACTCAAAGTCTCCCTTTTAAACCCCCATTGATGAGTCTCAAACAGACTGCATCGAATGGCTCATAACGTTTAAAGAAAGTAGCTGATCTTTCCATTTTAATACTAAAGGAACATTCAATTTTCTAGGATTTTGGATCACAATCTGCATTTATTTCTACAATACTTGAATAACCTCATTCGTTTACTCGGTATTCGGGCATTTGCGAATATAAATGCATATCGTATTTAGTTATACAGATCATTATTGACCATTAGAATAATCCTTTATTTTGATGGCATTAAACAAAATTGCAATTTCCGATGCTTTGTTTTAGAAAGAGTTAAACTTAGAAAAAGAGCAAAAAATCAATATAATGTGGGTTTGAGAGCTTACAATAATCAATGGGTAGGCTTGGTCAGACTTATGAATGGAAATGACAGGAGAAACTTTCTAAATATCTCTATAAAGAGGAATTAAACTACTTTTTTAGTGGAAAACATAATGAAGTACTGTTATAATTATTTTGTTAAGGAAAATGGCCGAGGATCTTTCATTTTAAGTTTTGTTTAATCATTAGGATTGGACAATACTAAATGATCTATAAATACTATACTATGATGATCTATAAATTGAATTAATTTCCCAATGATTGAATATATGTTATTTACGTCGCTGTAATGCGTTGGAAACATTATCTTTTAATTTATTTTAAGAATTTGTCCTAAAAGACTGATATAAAATCATATGATGGCATAGAAAATACTAAGTTTGTGATCGATTTTTTGTTAAACATTAATTACATGTTGCTTATATTGGATTTGGCTGGGAATTGCATTGCAACTGGCAGAAATATGTTTCCAAAAATATTCAGATACTTTTATTGTAGAGAATTTTGCAACGAAAAGTTTTTCGCTCATATTTGTTGCTGCAGATTATTTCTGCATCATACGAGGACGGTCCCGAAACTAACCGATCTAAAGTATAAATAGTGCCAGTAATTAAAAAAAAATATTTTGGTGAAAAGAGGCTACCTTATGAAACATGTTTCAAGTTCCAAGGCGCCACGTTGTTTAGAATTTTTATTGAGCCATCTAAAGTAAACGATCTCAGTGAATTTATAAACACGGAAAAATTAGTCACCGTTATGTAATTCAATATTTTCATTCGAAAGGGCTCAGTCCAGCCAATATAAAAGCTGAGCTAGATTCTACTTTGGGGAATTCTGCTCCTTCATTTACGACTGCAAAATATTGGGTAGCAAAGTTTGGACGAGACCGTACGAGCTACCAAGACGAACGCCATAGTGGTCAACTAATTGAAGTGTCCACGCCAGACACAGTTAAGAAAATCCACAAAATGGTATTGGATAATCGTCGACTGAAGGTGCGTGAGCTAGGTGAAATGGTAGACATTTCAAAAAGTGCTATAGATCGTATATTGACCGAAGATTTATAAGTGAGAAAGCTGTGCGCAAAATGGTTGCCGCCCTTGCTTTCAATATAGCAAAAACAGCGTCGTGAAAATATTTCAGTAGAGTATTTGGCGATGTTTCAACGCAAGAAAGCTGAACTTTTGAATCGATTTATAACAATTAATGAAGCATGGGTCCACCACTTCACACCTGAAACAGAAGGGTCAAAGTAGTAGACTAGAATGGGAGTGGGTGGGAATGGGATCGTGTCCTAAGGAGGCAAAGGAGGTTCCATCTGCAGACAAGGTCATGGCGTCTGGTTTTTGGAATGTGCATGGTATTATTTTTATTGATTTTCTTTGGCGGATATTATGTTAATTCGCTGCAGCGATTATATGATGATATTATGGGAAAAAGGCCGCATTTGCGAAGAAGGAAGTGCTGTTTCATCAAAAGAATGGTCCAGTTTACACATACAGTATTGCGATGGCCAAAATTAAAGAATTAATTGCTTCATCACGCACATTATTCGCCAGATTTAGCTAGCTCCCTTGGATTGTTTTCTATTTCCAAACTTGGAAAAAACGGCTCGGTGGTAAAACATTTGCCAACGATCAAGAGTTGTAGTTTGTGGTTGATGGCTATTTTAAGAATTTTGACAGTTCTTACTATAAACAGAGTACAGAGGCTATTGAATATCGCTAGAAAAAGTATATCAATCTAAAAAAAGATTAGGTTAAAAAAAGAATCCCAACTTTTAGTGTCTTCGGCTAGTCGCCTTCGTAAACGATAATCACTATTTTCCATTACTGTAACATAAATTTACAAAATAGTTCTTGGAGAAGCATAACTAGCTGTTATATAAAAAGTGCATTTGCGTAGATGTACAACTGAATGCCACATTAGAAATTTTATTACCTGATTTATATCCCTATTTGTTGAATTTGGCTCTTGGAATTTATAATCAGTATATCATCGTTATATGTTATGTTTTCTCTATTCTTTATTGAGGCCACTAAAATTTCTTTCTTTCAGGAACTGCTGTGAAGCGCGATATCCTTCCCGAAGATAACGTTGTATTCAAAAATAAGAAACGCGGATTGCAATTAATCGAACTGAAAGATCAAGAGGTCGTCGAAATCGTGCATCAACGCAAAGAGTACAGTAAAGAAGAATTGGTAAAACTCACGCGCAAAGAAAATAACGTCGTAAAAATAGAAACGGATGCAAAGAGCGAACAGGTGAAATCTTCAACCTCTTCTGCTGTCAAAGACGAATGCCCTAAATTAGTACCTATAGCTGATAAGGATGAAAGTGATGATGAGGATATTGAAGATGAATTTAGGATGATGAACGGCGAAAAAGGGGAAGTGGAAGAGTATTCGCATGATGAAAATTATTCATTTGGGACTGCAAGCTTAGGCAGCGAATATAATGAATTAAATTCGGAAGAGGCGGACTCTTTGTTATCGGAGGACATAAACGATAAATATTTGTACCGAGGGCAAAACAATGATAGTGATGATGCTTGCTATATGAGCAACGACGATGATGTAGTGATGACAGCTAAGCAAACGGCGGATGTTATTGATGCCACAAATTGTCACTATAAAATTCAAAAGAAAAGAGGAGCGGAAAAAGTTACTGATGAAGTTGAAAACTTTGATCAATTGCCATCACAAAGGCTGTTCAATCATGTGAAAGTAGGGACCAAAAGTGATGTCATTAGTGCTACCATTATAGATCCTAAATTATTGGAAGAACGTGAAAATAAATTAAAAGAAATTACTACGAGTAAAGGCGAATTAAAACCTTATCCAGAAGAAACGGAATTATACCACGATAAAATGAATATTTCTCAGGAATCGGAAGAATCCTTGAATACGGATCAGTCTAAGAACACATCATTGACAGAAGAATGTTATGCTAAAGACAACACGGATCAAAATATCAACTGTGATGAGACTGCAATTTCTCTCGAATCACCGAACACTTGTGAATCAAAACAACCAGCTAATCGGTTGAAAACTACTGCCCAGAATAGAGCAGAATATAATACTTTATTTTATAACGCCATTAATGCCAACTTAGTTTTAGTCTTAATCAAAGATCCCTTCTATATTTACGGTACAGTACGTTTAACGTTATTAGCCGGCTCCGTAGATGTTTATGGCCATTGTTTGGCTAAGGACAAAGAGGTCGAATTATTCTCTCCTCGTGGTTGTAGTGTAATTGAAATCTCCTCCAAACCCACTACAGCTGAGCAGTCATTTCCTAAGGAAAAAGTAAAGAACATCTTAAAAAATTATGAATCTAATTTTATTTTGCGTGATCTTGAAAACATTGTTAACTCTTACAAGCCAGAAGAAGATGCAGTGGTCCTCTTACGGCGTAACGATGAGCGAAAAAAGGTTGTCCAGCAGTTCAAAAAATTCATGAATGAAAATGTTTTCCCCAATCTGCAGAATATTACCATGGATCGCCCACTGTATAATTCCGAATATTTGTTGAAATGTATGATTAATACGTCCGCTACGGAGCACAAGTGTTTACGACTGCCGGAACAATGGCGAACATTTACAGTTACCACCAATTCCCGTGTAATGTTAGTCGGGGGCAAAGGCGTGGGCAAGTCTACACTTCTAAGGTATCTCATCAACAAACAGATAACCCTTTGCGAAAAGGTGCTACTAATCGATTTGGATATAGGGCAGCCGGAAATGTTTGTTCCCCAAACTGTTTCGTGTTCAATTGTAGAAAAGCCTCTACTAGGTCCGGGTTTCTTCCTGAATATACAACCGGAGAAATCCTACGCTGTGGGCCACACAAACATCGCTCTCTGTGCTCACAAATATGTTGATGCGGTCAAAAGTTTGATATGTTACTGCTTGAATCAAACTCAATTCCAAAACATTCCTTGGTTTGTTAATACCATGGGCTATAACAAAGGTTTTGGGCCAGAACTGATATCTATCATCGCCAATGAATTGCCCTTAACCGATGTAATACAATTGCAAAGTAATAAAGCTATCAATAACTTCGATAATATACTCTTTCCTCATGTGGTTAGTCAGGTGCAGCGCAATATGTTTGTAGATTGTTTGGCAAATGGCGAAAATCGGAAGTCCGAAAGCCTAAGTTATCGTTTACATGTGTGGCAATCAGTTGTCACACACGAATCACGCTATCAAAAGGAATGGGATATGAGTCCAAAGGATATGCGTTATGCAATGTTACTAACACGTTTAAGTGAAGCTCTTCGAGGTCATGCGGAATGGCTGAGCGACTGTAAACCAATGAGGTAAGTGTACACAGAAATATATCGTGCAGTAAGTGAAAATTTTACCTAAATACTAAGCTTGTGATAAGGAATCAACATCTTACATCAAAAAGTTTTGGATTCTCAATTTTCTGTAGACAATTACAATATACTATCGACAGATTGTACTTAAATCAGCCTTTTTCTGAAATAATTTACTATTCAGGAAAAACTTATATTTATTTAAAGTTTGAAGATCTATTGGTCTTCTATCGAAAAATGTTTCTATATAAACAAAAATCACACTGTTTTCGTCACTGCCACAAATAGTGAGCTATTCCAAAATCGATATTTGATAATTGGCACAAATATGTTGTTTTATTATATTTGCTATAGAACAGAATTTAAGGGCAATATAATCTAGTCTTCCGATAACTCCTTGGGGATCTTTGAGAAACTATGAAAAAGCGAAATTCAAGGATATCTAAAATTTATATTTGCAGGACGTTTTATACAGGAGTCTACCTGACATACTTTTTTTAATTAAATTAAAAAAAAAAAAAAAAAAACACGAAATATGCCTTGAAATTGAAGATAGATATTTCTTCTCTTGGAATTCTTTGCACAAAAAACATTTGCTTTTCTGAACATCAAATGAATTTCAGATGAAAATTGCGATCTTTTCTCGATTTGAAATGGAAATCGTGGTTTCGTTTGATTTATTTTCAATCTTAAATGGAAAATCCCATCTTTATTCGGTCTTTTCTGAATTTTAAATGAGAATTCTGAATTTATATCAACCTATTTTAAATTGCAAACGGAAATTTCACATTTTTTTTTTGTTTTATTCTGAATTTAAAAAAAAGTATAAATTTTAACTCGAAATTTTCAATTTTAACTGGTTTCAGAAAACACCAGTCAATTCAGAAAACACAAAACGATGCTAATGTCAAATTCTGGTTTCAGATTAAGAAACATATTCTGATTCTGGTAAATACACTATGAACAAAACCAATATTGTTTTCTTACAGCTTAAATTTTTTGTTAACATTATAAAATTCATGATTTTAACTAAACTTTTTTTTATATTATTTTCAGTGCTCCCTTGAATCAACTAAAGTTGATTAACCTAACGGATAACGTCCCTCCCTGTACGCCTGAAGAGTTGGCCAAAGCTATGGAAGCCAATCTGGTATATTTGTGTCAATACGAAGACAATCTCCTCTCCGTGGAATGTCTGGGGATAGGTGAGATTTTCTTCTTCCAGCTGTTAATTTTATTAGTAGCCACCATGTTGTTTAATTTTAGGTGTTGTTCGAGGTGTAGACTACCATGTCCAGCAAATATATCTTATTCCAGCCGTATCGTCGCCCTCACTTTTAAAGCGTGTCAACTGCTTGGCACTAGGAGAAATGCCTCTACCAAATTCTTTGTTTACTAATCAAGGTTCACGTGTCCAAAACACAGCTCCCTTTGTCTATAATACCATTGAAGCGAAAGCCTCTAAGGCCATTAAACAGATCTATCATCGACCTGCGTCATTCCTTAAAGGAAGCCATAAACCTCTATAGATTTAAGCGTATTGGTATAATTTCCTATACGTAATTCTCCTTTATTTCAAACATATTTGTCATTAGTTCAGAATTAATATAACTTATTTATTTTTAAAACAAAGTAACCAACAGAGTTTCATTCGTTACCAAACATATAACATTAGTGCGATAGATCGTAGCGTCCTTTCAATATACGCCTCATAAGCACACGACGTCCACCATCCGTGGCCATGCGAGCATCCCAACCCTGCTGCTTGATGCGCTTAACTTCTCGTGGTTTGGGGAAATGGCAGCGTACTTTACTTTTCAGCACAGCTCGGTCGAAAACATGAGCTTCACGTGTGAACATCATCTGACCGCAGGTGACAATTGTGGAGCAAGTTCTAGTTTCAATGAAAGTTTGTTGTTACTTTATATGAGTGAAATATATAGTGGCATATGAGTGAAATGGATAAACTACCTTTGCAATATGTTTGTGAACATTTCGGTGGTTCTCTTCCCAACTTAATTCAAAACTCGCGTAAAATTATTAAAATGTTGCGGTAATCATCTACACATGCGATACTACTTGCCACCTTTTTTTATTTGTAACAGCTGATTTTGCTAGTGTACGTTCAGTGCTAACTCTGCTTGAACACAGGCTGGCAGAAGCGTAGCAGCAAGGAGAAATTGAAAACGAACATCGAATAAATGAAGCAACAAAATTGCATTTGACTAGGGTGCTGTTCTAGTGCGACATACGTTTGGATTTAGTTAATTGTTTTGTAATTTAATTAATTATTTTTGTAATTAATTAATTTTGTAAACATATCACAGTGGTTCCATTAAGTCCTCGTGGAAGCCAAGGCCGATTTCCCTGAGTGTGTGTATATATAGTATATACTTATATATACGTATGTATACATGTAACGTACGAAAATTACATTTATTGAAATGACTTCCTGTTCATGTCTCACACAGTAAACAAACTTAGAAACTACCTCAAACTCATCTCAATCATATAGATGATATGTCAGCCTCTGAGAAAACGCACACATTGATATTTACTTACATGTGGCTTATATTGGTTGTTACCAGAATATTAGAGGCAGTTTTCTTAATATCAAAACGGACTGCGCGGAAGGGAGAAAATAGCTTAAGAGTAATAATAGTAGTAGTTATATATACTGGTATTCTAACGTATTTACAATAAAGGATTAAAGTGTTCCATAAATTTCAAATGATTTTGATAAAAAATCTACTAGAATAGTGCAAGACAATGAAAAAATTAACAACATTTCAAAAATTTAATATTAAAAGGGCAAAACAAATCCCCTTGCATCCCATTAATGAGATATGAGAGAGATTTTTCTATTCAGTGATCTTATACGCACAGATACGAGAAATCATTGGTAGTGACGGCACGATGTCTCTGATCAGCGGCGGTTTAAACATCGACTCACGACATTTGACTTGGAAGGCAGCTTCATATGATGCGTATTGCCATTATAGTTTACAAACTGAATGCATTGAAAGCAAATTTGCAAAAATTCGTAATAAATTTACGCATTAAAGCAAGATTGGTAAAAGTGCAGCAATAAAAAACTTGTTTAGTTCACTATAAAATCTATACATAATTAATTATGAATATCCAGCTGTAGGTTGTTATTGCCCTCAAACGGCCTATTTTCAATGCAGTGAATAGTAGGAGTGGGGAATACGAACAAAATATAAAGATCAGCCCCATTGAAATACAATTTATTGTAACTTTTAATTTACCTGCTATTTCTTTCTTCAAATACTACTGGTTCTTAATGCATCAAATATCAAAATTCCTGCAATAAAATTTCTAGAACATTAATTGCCTTTCAGGCCAAAGGAAAATGTGTCTTCAAAACGTAGGTCAATAATGTCAAACGGAATTGCGAAGAAAAGTTTGTGCAAATAAATTTGCGTTTACAGAACTTGCATGCAATTTTAGATCAATACCAGTTATAAATTAGTAAAAATTTTATTCTTACAAATTTAAAATTATTTACATATTTAGAAGACTTATTAATTTCTTTTTTGAATCCGTTTCTAACGCTTAGACTGCGTAAAAGTTTATTTTGAACTAAACATCGTTTTGTGCGTTATTCAGCGGGACATATGCTTGAAATACCACCTCATTTCGAAAGTATATGGATTTTGTGAATATTGCAGCAAAATATACGAGAAGTTTTACAATGGCTCAGACAAAATCGCTGTTTTGAACCGATACCAAATGCGGCCTATTTAGGCCGATTGAATAATCAGTGGTTGCGCTATCAGAAAATAGTCGGTAGATGCGCTTCAAACTCTGTACACGGTTTCTATTTTTAGACTCACTCAACGGAATCTATAACTTAACGTCTCTAAACATTACACTTTGAGAAGCATTAATTAGAGTTGTCGATTACTCAAAGTGTAGCTCAGACACATCGAGGTGAAAGGTGGTTGCATCGGGGACTGAACCGTCAATCATGTGAACGGTAATCGAATGTACTAACCATTGTTTTACGATCGCTCGCAATGAAATTTTTTAGAACTATAATAAAAGTGTATTTTGTAATGGCGTACGTCCAGTGCTGTGAATCAAAAGTGGGCATTTTGAAAATGAAAATAGTGTTTGGGGCTGCTCAAGGTTTCAAGATATCGTAAAAATATATAAACTTAAGAGATGTAAGTTTTCCTAATCAATTAAATATGCTGTACAGAGTTGTACAAGGCTATAATTTTCCAAAAACAGTTCGGTTAATAGATTCTTCTCATAATACTAATGCCGATAAATTTAACTCATGAATTATGGCCATATTATCAAATTGCATGCGGCAGCTAGAGGGGAAATACTGGATTTTTGTTAATTCGGCAAATTCTAAGAATATAACGCTATACAATTGACGAAAACAGCAGTATGCATACATGTGTTAAATCGAATATATGAGTGATACCAAAAGGGGTATGGGGTATGAAATTTTATTGAATTCAGTATAATTGCTGGAAAATTTTTTTTTATGAAAATGAAATGCTGGAAGTGCTGAAAACTTTTTGCCATCAAATATATCATATATATACATCCGGTAAATTGAGTAAAAATTAAAGTACCATACAATAAAGAATGATCTGCAAAAGAACCAACACTTTTCTATGATTTATTTAATATTTCCATTAGAATTCTCCTATATTTTCACCGCTCATAGGATCACCAAGGACCATTTTACCAAATGTATTTCATGACTTTTTAAGTCTGGCCGCCTGGATAATACACTTTATAACTGCCGAGTTACCATAGCCCTTCTCGCATTTGTCATAAAAATTACATATTTATTCCAAATATTCTTAGGTTTATATCTTTTATTTTATTTTATCTAAATTTATTCAAATTTGACACACGTTGAGCGTTTGCCAAAATACGTTGTAACTCCCTTTCTGGCCCGCGAAATTTGAAAATTCGCCTTATTTTTTGAACACACCTCGTATTTGTAAGGCCACGCATAAATGTGGTTTATTTGTGTAACAGTACATGTTTTGTTGTTATGATGTTCTATCAAAATACTTATTTGGATGAAACAATCACGTACGTAAACTTTGGGGTTTGTGCAGATAACGTTACTTTTGTTTTTGCGATAATTCTGTTTTTAGCATGTTTCACAATTATAATGTCGAGTCATTTTGTCATTACTAATAACTAATGACTCATTAGTGAGTTTTTTGTCTCTATAGACGGTTTTCGCATAGAAATTTTTCTCCGTGGACAGTTTTCGTTTAGAAAAGTGTCTCCATGGACAGTTTTCGTATAGAAAAGTGTCTCCATGGACAGTTTTCGTATAGAAAAGTGTCTCCATGACAGTTTTCGTATAGAAAAGTGTCTCCATGGACAGTTTTCGTATAGAAAAGTGTCTCCATGGACAGTTTTCGTATAGAAAAGTGTCTCCATGAACAGTTTTCGTATAGAAAAGTTTCTCCATGGACAGTTTTCGCATAGAAAAGTGTCTCCATTACAATTTTCGTATAGAAAAGAATCTCTATGGACAATTTTAGTATAACAATAAGTTCTTTCACGTAAATATGTTTACTTCAATATTTCCTGTTTTTAGATGTTTTTTTATATGACGTCTGTTTCCTCACACAGTAACTCGCATTTGGTAACCAAATATTGGTTCTATTTAAATATATTTTTCTAATATCTAATATGAAAATATTTTGTTGATGATGAAAATTGTTTTTCAGGAAAAAAATCAGCAGAATTAATTCGGTAATTAATTCTCAGCTGGAAAACACCAGGAAGGAAGGAAGAAACTTGCGTTTCAAAAACATTAAGCAGATAGCACCAGCTAAGTTATATAGTAAAAAACATTTTTCTAGTGAATGGTACAGCCATGTAATACTTTTCTCTCTAAATTATATTTCGTTCCACCAGCCTAAGCTGTCCTACATTCAAAATTTCGCCTTAAAGATTAGGGGCAGACAAATGCCCTTTAATAGCCAAGACTAAATCCGATTTTACGGCTTTCCCTACAAACGCGGTCACCACGTTGAAAATTCCAAGTGGCTACTCTATTACCACACTTGCTCTAACTAAACATACCCCTCCAATACATTTCCTCAAATTATTAATATCACACATACATTTCAATACATGCGCGCGGTCTCATACTTTCTCACTCTTTGTAAATGAGTGTCGTACTAAAGCAATATTTTACCTTTTGTTAAGTAAACATGGCAAGAAACAAATCTAAACAGCTGTTAACAAATAACTTAGCTATTATAAAATAAACAATACAGCAATAAGAAATTAAAGATATTGTGAATGATGAACTAAAGTGATTAATAATAATAAATAGAGCAACGAAGTTAATGATAATTCAGAAATAAATGAACTAAATTTTGTTTTAAGGAAGTGAAAGACTTGCAAAATTGAAGCATCAAAAGAACGTGAACGGGGGAAAAAACAAAAAGATTTTACGAATTTTGGTAGAGAAGAAAAAAACGCCAATGACAGCAGCTGTCATTTGCAATACTCAGAGATAAAGTTTGCAATCATACAAGTTTATGCGTTGAGATGGTGATATTTGGATTTGACATTAGGCAAGAGAGTGCTTATGCTACTCTCTCTGCCTCTTTTGTTGCTTTACATTAAAGTGTTTGCCTCCTGCTAGTGGTAGTAGTGTAATATTTCTGGTAAATAAGCATTTTGCTCTGGTGGTGTTGCTGCTGCTGCATTTACTTTTCCAACTCGATTCGGACCCATTCAATTGCGAGTTGTGCGTGCTCCAACAACTACGTTGAAACAATTTCGCTGTGCGCGTAGTTTTTTTTGTAACGAGTTCTGCTATTATAATTTTTTTATAATACATTTTGTGTTTTTTATTTATTGTAATGCGAAGGAAGCTTACGTGAAATAGTTTACAATTGCAAAGCGGAAAATTGCATATTAATGAGTGAAAATTTTTAAACCGACCAAATTCTCGGTTGAAATTTTGCGAAAGCAGGGAATTTTTGTTTCGAACAACAGTGTGTCCAATCGGAAAATTAAAGTTTTTAGTGCAAAAATATTTCGAATATTTTTTAAAGTGGCTATAAATAACGCTAATGTGGAACTAAACGAAAATAGTTACAACAACTTAATGCAAATTCGTTTAAATCATCCTAAAAAGAATCACAGACGACGGTCAAAATATCACTAAGGTCTGTCTGTCACCTATAAAAAGTTGTTTTAAATTTAGCTATTCTGAATTTTTCCTTACACCAAAGTTTTCCACGAAACGAAGCAAAATCCGGACGCAGACATTTTCTACCAAAGCAAAAAATAAAAAAAAGAAAAGAAGAAATACAACAGAATCTTGCATACTACACGGCTCCTGTGCTTTTCCTCCTCGTTTTTCATACATTTTTCTCTTCTGCTCCATCTTACGGCCTCCACCGTTGTATCCCCATAACCTGCACTGCAGCAGCAGCTACAAATTTAGCCATCCAACTCTGAAAACATTGGAAGACGACGAAGAAGCTAAAAAGGTAAGTCCATCACAAAAAAATAAAAAAACACTCACACAGCGAAGAAAAGAAGAGTACGACACAAAAACAGAAAAAAAAACATGAGCAAAAACAGAACGTTTAGTGTGTGTAGTAGATGAAGAAGCAAAAGATGGCACAAAACTAGGAACTACTAGAAAGGGGAAGACGCGTAAGAGGAAGAAACTTCTATCTGCATGTTGTACGAATAGCTACGAATTCAAATGACAGATTGAGAGTACAACAAACACAATGACTAAATGTGCAAGCAATAACAAGAACAATAACAACAAAATCAAGGTGTTTAATGTGCCCTAGCAGTGCCGTTTTCGGAAAACAAACAAAAGCAGAGAAAAAGAAAGAGTAAACAAATTTTCTTGTTTAGTTAATCAAGCGATAATTACGGTTATAATGGCCCATGATATGATTTTAAGTCAGCAGCTACAACAATACTCGGCTCAAAAACGTTTGTCACGTTATTATGCTCTTTTGCCGGGACGCCAGCAAAAACTAAAGTGTTGCCGAGGTGCAAACAAAGAGTTGAAGAGTTGCCAGAATATAATTGCTAATCAACAACTAATTTGATGGTTTACCATTTATTACTATAAACTAAAATGAATTGGAATCATTACTGTCAAGCAATTTATCTTTGAGTAACAAGCGTATCCATTTAAATGCCAATTTTGCTGCATTAATTAAAATTCTTCTTAACAAACAACAGTTCAGACATACCTGAAAGTGGGTGTCATATAATATAATTCGGAATAATCCCATTCCACACAAAGTGCCATATGACACATTTCACAAATCTGCCATATCCTGTCACAGTATTTCTTGGAAAATTGGATATTTACAGGATTTGCAATAGCCATATCAGTGAATCAAATCGACTTCTTAATGGGATACTGATATAAATCTTCAAAACATTTACAACATTCGATCTTTTATCGGAATTAGCTATTGTGTATTTATGGTCTGATTGTTTAAATCGACTCCTCTTTCCATTCCCGAATTGTATTCTGCAATTAGTTTCAGCTTTTGTGTATTGAAGTTTCATATTTCCGCCCCGAACAAGTATCGAATCTAAAGATTATACATTATCAAAATATGTATCAACAGTTACAACCCTATAATCGTTCAGCTTTACGAAAAGAATTTGCATATCTATACTTGCGAATAACATTTTAAGTTGGGTAATGTTTCCTAAGAGGTCAAGTGTAAAATTTGAATATAAACGCTGGTTCTGCTTTTGAGGGTCACCTGCTTCAGCACCGCAACTATTTGACGCCAGTCAAGGGATACAATTAATGTGCATCGTCCAGTTTTTGATACCAAACTACGGATTTCCAATAGGATTGGGCAAAGTTTTTGCATTAAATATTAGAAAGCCGACTGCTTTTGTTTTAGTTTTTGCTAAAATTGTCAGCAACATGTTAAAAACTTACTTTATTTCATTTCTCAAATTAATTGGGTTAAACTTAAGTGTTGTATTTTATGCCTCATCCAGAAAGTGCCAGTGCCTTGAAGAGAAGAGATCCTCTCTTCTGAATAACAGATTCTCTTCTGAATACCACAGAAATTGCTTAGAAATTGGTAATCAAATCAAATCAAATGTTTACTCTTCGCATAATAATAATTTCTTTTAAAAATTCACAAAATAAAAAATTCACTAGAATAGTAATAGTCCATCCAATCGCGCAAATTGTTATAATTCCGCCAATTGGTATGGAAAACCGCTATAAAAAATGTGACGATAACCTAAAAACGTGGAAATTATGAAAATTTCGTAATATTTAAACTTCACAGAACTATTTACTAAGCAATACCATACATAAGCCATAAAAAATTGTCAAGAAATCACTGATTCATGAGTTTTCGAGTTGTACACGTGGCGATTTTTTAAATTGACCATTTATTCCATCTTGCTATGAATTGGCAAAATGATGTCATTTGATTTGTAATTTTCGAAACAAAAACCAGAAAATAACAAAAATGTAAAGAATTTTTTTTGTCGCTCAAATAATGTTTACCACTTACGAACAAGAAAATTGTTTTGCATGTGGGGAGCTACAAATTTTTTATAATTACGATTTTGAATGTGTATCGATGTGGGGGTTGCAACTTTAAAAACTTTATAACTCACTGACAGGTGCCCGCTATATAATTATAATTCTGGTCGTTGATATGTTTATAGCACCATATTTTATGGAAATACATTTCTTATCTTAATATCAATCGTTTATAAGTAAATGATTTCTCACTGCATTTGGTATTTTTTTTGGAGAAAGCTGCAAAGAAATGACACATTCGCTTCGCATGCAGCTTCTACATGGGCGACATGTTATTTTCCCAACAGATATTTTTTTTATGAAAAGGGTAAGATATTATATTTTGTATGTTCTTATCTGAACTAGAAAATACTGCGCTTTCGTTGGGCGAGGACAACGTTTATAAAATTTTATACTGACAGGGCAATCACAAAGATTGCACCAGCTTAGTTATAAAAAATGTCTTTATTTTTATTAATTTTGTACTTCAGAAACTCTCCATTACTATATTTACATAATTTTTGGCAGCTTAAAGAAGTGTAAACACTAGATTAGCTGTGAGGTCAGAAGATATTTTCAAATTAAAATTGAAATCAATTTAGAAATCACCAGCAGGGATGGTAAATGGTAATGTATTTTTTATTTAATGTATTTTATTTCTATCATTTTACAAGTTTTCAGTTTCGGATATGGTGGATTTCTTTTTATATAAAAATTTTGAGTTACCGGCTAGTTAAGAGGAAAATTTAGTACATATAACTAAAGTATTAAAACAAAAAAAATAAATTAACACAAAAAAATTGTTTATTTCTAGTACCTTCATCATAAAGAATGAATGAAAAATTTGATACGGTGAAATTTAACGCCCATTTAGTTTACATCTAAAGTAAAAAAAAATTTTTGTGACAAAACGCATTTCATGACTTTGAATGAAACCAGCCGATTTTGAGATTTTGAGCGTTTAACTGCGCCTCTTCCGGCATCTTCCATAGAAATGATTAATATAACCCATGTATTCTTAGGATTACATCTTTTATTTTTCTGCGCAAAATTTACAGAATGAAAATTAGGTGCCACATATGCAAAACGGCTGATGTACCACATGTACAGTGTTCGCCCTTGTGTGTTACATTGCTGTGCTTATTGTGTTTTATATAAGAACCTGTCGATTTACCACACCTCTCCTGGCGCATCTCAAGGCATTAGTTATATGTAAGTCAGTTGAAATTTTTGTACTTGTTTAATTGGTGTTTTATTCCACTCCTAAGATTTTTTGTGTAATTTAGTATTATAAAAGATACGTTATTTTTAGATATTTATTAGAATTACCGAATTAACCGACTGTAACTCCGAAAAATATTATAAGATGCCTCTGAGACAATAAGCTTATATTTTAAGGGCTAATAAAAACTGTAACAGGGTAACACTGCTGCAGACGCAAACAAGAAGAGGAAGTCGTTGCTTTTGATTGTGTGTGTGTGTGTGTATGGATGTTGCTCTCACACCATTCTTGACGTATTCGTAGTATCCACCACCACGAGTTTGCACGAAAAATATCGATTGTTTGCGTGCGCCGCATGTTTTCTTTAATTCCTCTTTGCTGTTGTTGTTGCTGCTGCCGCTGTTGTTATTCGCCGTTTCTGTGTTTTGCTATTTCAGTTTACAAATTTGTATGTTTTTGTTATCGTTGTTATTTCTTGTGTACACCCCGGCATTTATGAAATTCACGTGTGCGTATATGGTGTGTGAACACAAACGCAAACACGAGCATACACACTATTGTTTTATATATCGGTTTAGTATTTGAAGTATGCGTATAGTTTATGTGTGAGTGCATGCGAGAATAAATGGCAGAAGCGAAATAACAACAACCAACAAGCATATGGATATGATATATCACAGCGTGCAGAGCATGTAATTTGTAGGAATTTTGAGTGATAGTAGAATTACTAAGGTTTGTGTGGTATTTTTTTCGAAAACGATTTCGACGAAAATGTGCCTTAACAAGTGAATAAGCGCTAAGATGTTTATGCGGCTGATTTTTTTTTATAAATTTTTACCCAGTTTTATAATGCAATACAATTGACAAAAATTGAAGTAACTGCAGTTTACTAATTAGAGATTATAGCGGACAAATTAGATTTCGATAAATCGGCCAATTAGTATGGGAGGTACAAGAGTGGGTGCGGCAATGGTCTCCAGTTCATCTTCAGAACTTAGTTGGCCATACTTATGATGTACGAGTATATCAAATTTGACTGAATGCATTACTATTGCTTGAAAGATATAAAGCTGGGAATGTATGGCTTAAATCGGGGTCGATTTTATCGATTTACAAAGAAAAGTATGAATCAACTTAATGAACGAAAATCTGGGCTACTGCAAGATATTAATTATAAATTAAAGATATTCATTAAATAAATCAAATTTTGTATGGCAGGTACCAAATGTTAGGTGCACAACTAAGTTCTCGCCGTTTGCCAATAGATGGCGCTAGCGGTAAGTGTTAGTCAATTCCGCCATAACCTAAACGTCATGAGCCGAGCTTAGGCTAATGATTTTTTTTTGATGTCATATTCTTTTGGTTGTGTGAATATGTTAGATATTGTGGCAAATAATCGTCAGTATTGATTTTTTTCTTTCAATCGAAGAAAACGGCGGCTTAAGCTCAACGAGAGCTTCGAAACGTTTACGGAGATGCTGCTTTAAGTAGAACAACGTATCGAGATTGGTTCCGTGGCTTTAAAGATGGTGATTTTCATGTTGACAGTTAGCCTGAAGGAAGACGAAAAACCTTCGACACTGAATTGACGGCATTGCTTGATGAGGATTCGTGTCAAACGCAGGTACAGCTTGCTTCAGTATTAGGAGTTACCCGCCAAGCCATTTCCAAACGATTGCATGCGTCGAAATTGATTCAAAAGCAAGGAACTTTGATTCCTTATGAGTTGAAACCATAAAGAGCGTGGTTTTTTCGCCTGTGAAAAACTACTTCAGCGACAAAAATGGTAGGGGTTTCTTCATCGTGTTGTAACAGGTGATGAAAAATGGATTCATTGTAGCAATCCAAAGAAAAGAAAGTCATGAGAGTTGCCCGACCATGCTTCTACGTCGTCGCTTCGGCCGAATATTTACGCTGCGAAGGTTATGCTCTGTATTTGGTGGGATCAGGTCAGTGTTATTTATTAGGAGCTGTTAAGACCAAGCGAAACCGTCATTGGGGATCGGTATCTACTTCAATTAATGCGATTGAGCCGAGAGGTGCGAAAAATTGATTCTTCACCATGACAACGCTCGGCCTCACGTGACTAAGCCCGTTAATACCTACCTGGAAACACTGAAGTGGGAAGTCTTACCTCATCCATCATATTCTACAGATATTTCGCCGTCCGATTACCACTTGTTCCGGTACACGGTCTAGCTGGCCAACAGTTCCACTTACGAGGAATGGCTAGATTCGTGGGTAGCCTCAAAAGATAAACAGTTTTGCAGTGACGGAATTCGAGCTTTGCCAGATAGATGGTAAAAAGTAGTAGCTAGCGATGGGCAATACTTTCAATGAATCATTTGTAAGCATGTTTTCATAATAAAGTTGAATTTTTATAAAAAAAAAACAGGAAGAACTTAGTTGCGCACCTTACAATACAGAGAATTATAAATCGATTCAATAAACTAAAATGTGGGTAACTGTTATCTGATGTATAGAAATCGTACAAGAGAGATAGAATTTCGGGTTTTGTCTGAAGTACTGTAAAGGGCGTGCCCATTCGATCCATTTTCATTCTTTGACTTTACTTTAACAAACGTTTGGTCTACAATGTGTATTATCTTTTACAACATTTAATACAGCTAACTAAGAGAAATAAATTTAATGATACAAGAGGTAAATCAGTTATTTGCAGAGCAGATACCAGAAGAAGCGAATTCAATTGACAATTTTTACACGTTCTGCCAAACGTGCAGACATTGCTCAATCGGCTTTGAAAGCAATGAAACACATTTGTTTAAAAGACATTTAAGACATTAGACGCTAATTTCTGGGCTCTACATTTTTGCCGAATCAAATAATATATACTTCCAACTCCGCAGGAGGGGGGAAATATATTTCATTTCCAATAAAAACTATGTCATGAATGGTGTATTACTAATCAGACTTCGATAAAAACTGTAGCCTTTGAAAGAAATAAAACCGAGCTGAAATGGTCCATTTGTATACACGGTTCAAAATATGGACCGGTATGGTCTGTCTTGAATATGGGTAGCGCGCAAAGAAAATTTAAAAAATTCATTAAGTAAAGGCGAAGGCTGTGGATTTAAGAAAACTTCAATTTTGTAACTTTTGCAATCGGATTGACAGACTCACAAGGATGTATTCCCCTCGGTTGGCAATGGCGGTAGAAGTTTGTGATCTAATACGTTTGTTTGTGTGACTGTTCTGTAACACTGTGTTTGGTTGTGTACTGCTGTTGTTGCTGTTGTTGATTGTGTGTGCGCAAATTGAATTTGAGCAACACGGAAGTTCAAAAATGTTCATAATACAGAATTTATTTGTTAGCTTCGGTGTCGACATCGACCATGGCTGGGGGAGTTGTTCGTCATTCCTCGTCTACCTCGTTGGCATCATATATTTTTCATTCCTTTAATACGCTTGTTGTTGTTACTATTCCTTATGTTCTATTGTCATTGCACGATATTCTACACACACATTCGTACACTCACAAACACAGGTATTTACATGCGCTCACTAGTGCAAATGTACTCTGACATTTCCATACTCTCTATGCCCACTCAAAGGGAAATGAAAATAAAGACACCCGCTATTTGATGTTAGATAGTAAAAACACACTCACTCACACAAACTTAATATCAGTTTAAAGGTGACCAGTTGGCTGGCGTGATATGGCGATTTAAGAGACACTGCACTTAAGACGAGTACATTGCAGGAATTTGAAAGAGTTTCCGATTGATAATATATTAAAAAATTTAAAATTATTTTTTTTGTTTGTTTTTTGGGGCTATGGCGATTTAGTGGCAAACATGTGGGGCATAGTAAAAAGAATTCCATTACTTGATGTTAGATGCTTAATTTATAGTTGGGTTTTGTAGTTTTTGTCTTGTTGTCATTTTAAAAAGTAATTGCATTATTCCTCTCAGAGAAACCTTGGTCCTTTTTGGAGAAAAAACTGGGACAGTCGCGAATTCTTTTGAGACGAGTTTTTCACCAGCAAAATCATTCGCCATAGACATAAGCGGGTGATAATCACTTATGTCCATGTCCGGACTATAAAGTGAATGAAAAAGAATTTCCCATCGAAGGTACCACAGCTTTTGGGTGATTGTTTTCTCCAGACAGAAGCTGTGGTGAGGCCTACCTCACGATAGATGGCGTTAGTAAGACAAAATTTCGCACTTAAAAAATTACTCGAGACAGTTTTGTGATTGCTTGACCCAGTATTTTTTGAGCGCGTCAAAAATGAACGGCTCCAAATAATAAATAATGGTAATCATCAAGTCCATAATGTAAGTACTGTTTAGAGTGTCCAGGAGCTAAAAATTGCACAATATTGTCGATCCACAAACATCGATAGAGACCAGTCAGACCACTGCATGAACTTGGTATGGAGGTTCTTATGCATCCTCCTTGTAATCCAGACCTGACACCAAGTAATTGTCAGCTGATACTGTTTAATGCAAATGATTTTGGTGGTGAATTCGTCTCTGGAGAATCTTGTGGAAATCAATTGTCTCACTTTTTCGTCAATAATGATGAGGGTTTCTATAAGATAATAATAATGCCAAAAAGTTATCGAACAAAATGTTGCATATTTGACATAATTCGAATCATTTTAACTATACTAAGTGAAGTAGTCTTCAATGTCATGCAAAAATAATTATTTTCCTTTCACTACACCTTTATGAATCTAAGAATACATCGGTTAAAACGGTCTTGTATTAATCGGTCGGTTTTTTCCAATTTTGCAAACATCACAAAGTATCGAAATGGACAAAACTATTGTGTTTACGTCAGTCTACGAATTAGGAGTTACAGTTAAATTGCCTATTGTTACGTTAACGTGTGGAAAATATTACGATCGAATCAAACTTAATTTTTGTTTTGCATTTCAAATGACGAATTTGGAAATTCAATTGATGTGTTTTGAATTTCAAGTAATGATGTGTTTTGAATTTCAAATAGAAATTTTGATTTTCGATTAATATGTTCTGAATTTCAAATGAAAAGTTTGATTTTCAATTGAATTCTTTTGAATTTGAAATGGAATTTACGATTTTCAATTAGAGTTTTTGAATTTCAAATGGAATTGTTTGAATTTCAATTGGAAATGGTGTATTAATTTTTTGAGATATAAGCGTCTTTTTTGAAGCCACTATGTGTCATTTTAATAAGGGAGAAAAAATGATAGTATCATTATGTGAATCTGTTATTCGGAGCACTTTAATTGTATACACATCGACTATAAATATCATAGAAATTTGTACCATAACGCCAGATTCCCAAACCTTCAACCTAATATATTAGGCTACCAAAACCAATAAAAGCATTTTGTTTGTCATTTCTTTGGCAGTGCCATTTATCAAATGTCCTTTTGGAGTTGGTTTTACATTAAAAATGTTGGTTTCTGTATAAACGTACGACATACGTACGTACAAGTTATCTAAACTGATTGAGTATGTGGAAAATTTCCATATTAACTTAAATTCTCTACGGTTTTGCATATTCAAAAAAAGGTTAGTGTAAACACATGTACAAAACACTGGCTTCAGCAAAATTAGTTCTAAACACTGGCCACCCTAAGGGGAAATTACATTAAATTTGTCTAACTTTTTCAAAGTTTCTTTTTTTGTACATTTCTGTTTTTGTCGGCAGCTGAGAGTTTTCAGTTTCCTCAACCATCTCTATTTTCGTTTGCCACATAGCAAACAACACATTTTAACGAAATTGAATTTGGATTGAAAATAAAGGAACAAAAAGCCTCTTTTGACTTGAACATTTGCTTCCACATCTGAACTATAGAATACAAACATATGTCTATCACATACATACAAGGTACTGTCTGCAGATACATACAGTTGAAGGCCGATTAGTGCAATGCCACATTCGTTAGTTATGGCAATGATTTTCGTAATTTGTCATTTGTTTTTAGCTTCAAGGGATATGTATGACGTCCATCAAACAAGGATTCCGATAACAACTACTTTTTATTATTATTACAAAATTCGTTTTCCCCCAAAATTTGATTCATTTATTCCTCCTTTCCACGAGAAAAAACTTCCACGAAATATTGTTTGCTCGTGAAGAAATTTGGCGGCATTGCCAATTTTTTTTAGTTTCCAACACTGACATCGGAATAGCTTTGTACGTCATTATATGTTCGGTAATGTATTTGCAAAATTGTAAAATTGTATATTTTTTAAAATTGTTCTTTTCATTTCACAAGTTTGTGAATGTACTATCAAACATAAAAAAGGTTGGCGTTGCCGCTTAAAAGAATTTTCCTCGTGAAGAAACAGCTTCAAAATTCAGTACCATTTTTTTATATGGAGTTTCACCGCGAAAAGTCACCATGGTATTGATCTTTAGATGACAATTTCGAATTTCCTACTTAGGAATGTTAGGAAGAGGGTCTCTTAGCAACCCGATTAACTAAGAAAATGTGTTCCTCTATAGTGTCTAATATTTAAAGAAAGATAAGACAATCACATCGAGTTTTCAACTTACAATATCAGGCACTAAGCTGTGTAGTTCAATCTTTGCAAAATTTTATTCTGAATTTTAAAAATTGTTGTATTTATAGTTAACGAAATTCCAGATGAATGCCGCAGCATAATACTGCTAAGAAAAACTAAAATGTAAAAACAGGTCCCCACCCACCATTAGTGCTTTCCTATGTTCAAACTGGAAAATATTAATTGCCTTGTAACCTGGGGGAAAGGGAGACGCTTCAAAGTCTTCCGTACAGCATTACAAATTTCGTTTTATTGAAATAGTCGTGCACTGTGGGCAATCGCGGTAATTAGCTTGGTACAAACAAATGACAAAATGAAATCTACGACGGAATCATGCAACTATAAATCGGATTCTGACGGGATTGGTGTTTATCTACTAAAGGAATGTGCCTCGTCACTAACCTCTGCTCTTAAATGTATTTTTAATTTTTCATTAAAGAAGACTCAACGTCGTCACTAACCTTTGCTCTTAAATATATTTTTAATTCTTCATTCAAGGAAACGCAACGTATTTTTATTGATAAATGGAAGTCGGTGTCCAAAACACCAATTTTTAAAGATGGTAAGAAAAATGGTGTTACGTGTTACAGACTTAACAAATGTTTCAATAATTTTTGAGCATATAATTTATAAGAAGCTGTCTTTTCTTACAAAATCGATTATATCCCCACCTCAGCATGGATTTTATCCAGGTTGATATACCACAGCAAACTTAATCATTCTCGCAGAATTTTGTATTTCATCATTTGAAATTGGACATCAAGTTGAAACAGTTTACACCGATTTCGCCAAAGCATTTGATAAAGTATCTCATAGTATACTTTGTGCTAAGTTGCAATCTATGGGACTTCAGTCTTTGATGTTAAAGTGGCTAAAATTATACTTGCCAAATAGAATATGCAAAGTCGTTATTAGTGGTTATAAATCTCTTCCATATTTGCAAACATCTGGCGTGCCGCAACGCAGTAATTTGAGACCTTTGTTATTTAATTCATTTATAAATGATATTTCCAAAAAAGTATTTTTTTATATGCAGATGACTTAAAAATGTATCACAAATTGTCTAATATTTCTGAGGCCCTAGATCTTCAGAATGATTTAGATAAACTTCTTGATTGGTGTTCCCCAAACAAACTTTCGTGAAATCTATCAAAATGTGTCCATATTTCATTTTCAAGTTCTCGTAATCCAATTCAACTGGTTCAACTTTAAAATTGAACTAATATAAATTAGTCAGCTTGGCAAAAAATCAATCGTTTCTTTATAATTATTAAAATCACAACATTCACCACATCATTTCATGCCAATTTGATTGAAACGCCAACGCCAGCACTTACAATTTGACAACCTTTCAGCACTAATTATGCAGTGATATTGTGTATTTATATTTTTAAATATGAAAATATAACCAATTAAATTTTTTAAAGTAGATTAAATGCAATAGCTTACCGATTCATGAAAATGCGTATCTGCATTATATATAGGTATGTATATGAGTTATCCGTTTGGGCGGTCTGAATAGTCAGGTGTTAAATACCTGTCATCTGAAGTGTTATTTATTTAGTGAATGGTTTTCCATTTACGAATATGGATCGTTTAACAATTGAAGAACGCTTAAAAACAGTTAAAACTTGCTACAAAAGTGGTGATTCAAACGTGGGCACTTTTCGTGCATTACGGTTTGATTATGGTCGTCATAAACGACCTACTGTCCAAGGAACAGGCAAGATTATGAAGAAATTTTAAGAGAATAGCAGCCTGTGCATCGTTATTTATTATTTATTATTGTTTCTGTTAGTGATATTGTGGCGGATTATCCGAATTTGTCGATTCCACGGCTTTCTCAACAATTGGGTCTATCTTACGACTCATTGCGGCGTGTTTTGCATTTGGATTTGCACATCCATCCATATAGAGTTTAATTCACGTTGACCATTTACAACGTCGTAGATATGCTGATTGGCAGCAAAAGTCTTTCAATGCTGATTTTCCGAAAAAAATTTTCTTCAGCGATGAAGCTCAGTCGGCGGTTCTACGAGCTACACAACACGACCGATTTTGGCTTTATTGCACAAGAAGTTTCCAGAAAACGTAATTTCACGCTTTGGTGACGTCAATTAGCCATTAAGATCAAGGGATTTGACGCCGTTAGCATTTTTTTGTGGGGCTACGTCAAAGAGCGTGTTTACGCGGATAATCCGCAAACGTTGGAGCATGTGAAAAATCAACATTCGTCAAGTTATCGTCGAGATAGCGGTTGATATGTGCCAAAAAGTGGTCGAAAAAAAGAGGTCTACCGCTGCAACCAATGAAGAGGCGGTTAATTAAAGTTTTACGTTTAAATTTTTATTGAAATCATAGCTTAATGTGTGTTTTATTTAACTTTACTTTTGAAAACGAAAAATGGATAACCCATTATATAATATATTATAGAATCGGCACATAGTGCTGCTTTGTCGCTAATGAAAATGTTCTCTCTTTTGGAGCACTTCATTTTTTTGCTGGGTCGATTTGCAGTACCCTAGGCTGGAGGTACTTTTTTACTTTTTGTTTTACCAATGTTTCAAAATCTAAATTATTGAAAATTTCAAAAGTTTTATGCGAAACCTTTGACTTTAATGCAGCAAGTTTATTATTAATAGTACAAACACTATGATGGGTAGTATTTGCAATTGGAATCAAGTAAAATTTACAAATTTCTAGTTGCCATCATCGAGCCATTATTGTACATATGTATATGCATGTGTGTATGTATTCACAATTTGCTACATTTGTATGTGGAATATGCTTTTAACTACAAACAGTAGGAGTTTCCTGCCTCTGTATCCATCTGTTCGTTTCATAAATGTTGCAGTAATTCCATTAAAACATTCCATCTGCTATTTATACATACCCATAAGAGTAAAGTTTAAAGCTGAACATCCATCCATCCATCTATCACCAGGCAACCAACCGGCCCACCAACAAAAAAAACCATGATATTCATATCACTGAATTCAATGTTAAACATTTCCAGGAGCTGTAGTAACATTATAAGCTGTTAATGTGTTTGTAATAAGTATACATTTACGTACTCTATATGTATGTGTATTGTATGTATATACATATGTATCATCAATATACATCCATTCCTATATATATATGGCAATGCTATGTATATTCCTATTATGTATATTCTCTATTCCTATGTATCACTTGGGAGATTTATATCATATACGATTACTTGTAGTATTTATTTACTTAATAGTCAGGCATCCGTCCTGTCACATACCCTTCACTTTGTCAGCCTCACTCAGTCAGACAGTCATTTAGAATTTATACCATAGTAAAATAGTTTTTCTGAGCGACAAAAGAATCGTTAGTTTGATGACACTTTTGATGATTGGGCGGATTAAATAAATTGAGTATCGTTTGAGTTGTAAGTAATTTGGTGTTATATCAGTCGCAAAAGCACTTTGTCTGTCTGTCTGTCTTGTTGCTTTATTACATATATTTGCATTGTTGGAAGGAAATGTCATCATCTAAGCAGTACCACAAATATTATTAATAAAAAACGGTGCAAATTGGTAAAGTACACAAAGTGAAATGTGTTAGAACGGTTTTATTTAGATATGGAAATAGTTTAAGAACTTATAATATTAAGTCGCAGGATATATTTTCATTTGCTGCACAACTTGACATTTACATACGTAGTTTTATGAATAAGCCGGGTATTGCTTCGCTATCTAATCTAATTGTGAGAAAATTTTAATATAAACGTTGTAGTAGAATGAAATCCTTTTTTTTTGCATGAAATTGAAGACTTTAGTTATCGCAGTTGGAATAATCCGGTTTAGGTGAAATATGCATCAAATTCTGCGACAACTTGTTGCCATTTTGAAGGTAATTCCATGATGTCTCTCTCATAAAAACTCTCATCCCTATTGGCGAAAACTGGAACTGTCGATTTTCACTATATTTTCTTGAGGAGAACTTTTTACCAGCAAAATTAATTGCCGTACAGAGGAACAGGTGGTAATCACTTGGTGCCCAGTCCGCACTACTAGGTCGATGCATATGAAATTCCCAACCAAGCTTCCGTAGCGTCTGGCGAGTCACTACCGAAAAACGGTTGAAAAGCGAAAAACTACCACAGCTGGATTTCTTTAGAAAATTCAATTGTTAATAGTACAGATCCAAATCAAAAGTTTGGTCGTATGCGAGCAGCTTACATATAATATATGTAGATTATTCCCTGCCCAACACACAGCAACATCTTTTGACCATCAATTCTAACTTGGAAACCGTTTGCGTCGGCTCGCCGAAACTCGACTACGACCGTTTGCACTTGATGTTGTCGTAAGTAACCCACTTTTTATCACCATAGGGACTCTACAGAAATGAGTGGATTTTGTTATGTTATTTGTTCTCCGTGAGGTTTTTTTGAATCAATTTATGTGATGCTCACTCATCTGTTTTTATCCATCCTTATTCAAGTAGTCCATAATCAGTCGATACAGTGCTTGGATTTTCGGGTATAAAATCAAAAATTATAATAATTTTTTTCATCCAGTTTATAAATTGTAAATTTGTTTCTAGCATTATATAGCAAAAGTTGTTACATAATTTTAAAAAATCCGGTTATCCCAGATTCCTGTTTTGTGTACAATCACGATAGCAATGATATCAATGGTGACCTGTATTATCTTGCTTCCATTCTAGAATATTTCTTAAAAATACACATAAAAAAGAGAAAGAATACTGTAAATTGGTTACTTAAAAACCCCTCTTAAAGATTCTGCCAAAATGATATTTTCGCCAAGTTGATTCAACTGTCCTCTGTAGCGACACGGAGTTTGAGCGCGATCTGTCATTTAGCTTGTTGGCATTGCTCGATTTTGTCAGTTTACAATGCCGTTTTTACAATGGATAAAAATGTTGAATAATGTATAAACTACATTTATACTTATTAATTATTAACTATGAATTATATGGCTTACCGTGAATTATAAACATGAACTCTAAATATTAAGCTAAATTTTACTACTAAGTACAACTAAATGAAATCGTATGTAAACCCATATTAAAACTATTGTGAATGAACCTTATTCAATAATGCCCAAAACCAAAACGGAATGTCAAGATTATACTAAAAACCAAGAGAACCGAGGTTTCTTGGTACGTATAACTTAAGAACAATTCCTACTTCTTTTGTAACCCGCCCAAGGTGAGCACGAGCTGCCCAAATAAATTACATATATATGTATATTCAGTTCGCAACTTACTCTAAATTGTATACTTATTTTTTCCCCCAAACAACAATTCTCTTTCGTTATAATTTCTGAACATATTTCGAGAAATTATACTCATATATCCCCGAATTAGGTGCTTGGATTCTCTACTTTTCACCATAACCAAATCTCAAGCTCTACTTAACATATATTCGCACAAACGAACATATACAAATAAAGAATTTCTCAAATTTTGTATTGAAAATGCAATATCTTGCGCCGAATCCCTGCTAATGTTACAGTATGCTTAAAATTTAATATACAATCAAAAACAAGTGCACAACATGAGTGGTACAGTGCAAAAGAGATCGAAGTGTGACGGAAGATTTACATTGCTCTGGTCGGTAATCAACGTCTCTAACTGAAGTTAACATTGATAAAGTAAAGGAAATGACTGTTGATAAAGTAAAGAAGATGACTGTTGAAAAATGACGATTGATAAAGTAAAGGAAATGACGGCTGGAAAACGTCATTTAAGTTTGGAATAGATAGCTGATGAACTTTCTATATCTCAGAAATTCATTTGCACAACTTTAAATGATTATTTGGATCAGTTCCGAAAAACCTTAAATTTTATTCAAAAACTCAATCAATTCCGCCTCATTATCATCAAACTCATTATAACTGGAGATAAAACATGGTCAAAGTCACGTCAAAGTCGATCAAGAGTCAATGTAATGTTGATTGTTTTCTTTGGCTATCGCGGTGTTGTTTACTCAAAATCCTTCCAGACATTAAATAATGAGTATTTTCTGAAGTCTTTTCCAGAAAATGCGCTTGAAATATGTTTAGAGAGATTGAATAATCATGATTATAATTATCATATTATAAATTGGCATAAGTGCATTATATTGAAAGACGATACAATAAATATGAATAAATAATAAATATTTTGCTTTTTAATGACCAGTGTGCTGTATTTTTTGACAGAATGTGCAACGTTCATTAAATAGCAGTTTTCATTTTAGTCACTGCAAAATATAAATTTGTGTAGAAATATGTACGTCAGGTTCATGAGTTGTATCCACGGATGCTATTTCCATTGCATGCAACCGTGACATGTATTATAACATAATGGAAGGCACCCCACAATGACCCCTCCCCATTATCCTGCTTGGTTAAATATTTTGGCAACAGAAAATATTCGAGACTTCCTGGAATAATATAACCTTCCTTTCCTCCTTCACCTCCGTCCCGCACGAAACCACATTTTTTTACGTTGTTTTCCGTTGAAGCAGGACGCATTTCAATGTACATAACTGAAGGTCTGGTTTCCTGGAGTGCTGCTGTGCCTTTGCGTTTGTGAACGTCTGAGTTGGTGAACTCCAGCAAGTGCGTGTTAGTGAAAGAGTGGGTGGGTGACTATGTCGGTGGATGGCTATGCGTGTGGCTGCGCGTGATTGTAATTGTGTGCTCCATGTTAAATACAATCATTTTAAACAAAGTGACGGCTTCTTTTTGTTGTTATTGTAGCTCCACATACTCCTTAGTACATGCAATTTAAGCGTTTTTACACCCATAATATTTTGCTCCCTCTCTGTCTTCGCACACGGTATGTATTGGCCGCATAAGGAGATAACCGACCAGAGAACTACATACTAACATTCCGACAAGCTGGCCACTGAGCAACCATCCATGCAACCATTCGACGAGGATCCATCTAGTTAGCCATGCAAACAACCATCCAACAATCAGCCAGTCAGCCAACCGGTATGATGGTAATTTAATGATAACGATTTTCCTCTGATTCCATCCATGTTCTTTCTATGTTCGCTTTAAACATTTCATTTCACTTTGTTCTTTCACTTCTTTTCTCACATTTCTCATTTTGTTGTTGGTTTTTGCAATAAAATCCAACTTCCCTTTCAATGGCTGAGTGTGTGCGAAAGTGTACATAAATCGACGTGTGGGCGTTTTTTGCTACTACTATTTGTTTTTCTTTGGCAATAGATAGTTTGCAGTTTGCACCGCACAGTGGAGGAAAAGTGTGTGTGTGTGTGTGTGTGTACAGGGTGGCTGGTAAATGTTGCTACATTATTAAGTTCATATTTATATGAATAAAAAATGAATTATTTTATTCATATAAATATTTTTTCTTATAAAACTTATTGAATTTACGGTGACGCATGGCCGACGTCTTTATTTATTACTGCCTGAATATTCGAATGTGTTGCTGGTTTTGTTTTGTAAACTTCCTGTGCACAATAGCCCAAAAAGAAACAAAAATCAGATGCACTATGCCCGTCGGGAAGGCATACTACTTTATTTGTTTATAATTTTTGATTAAATGAAAGAGAATGGATCTTATATTGATAAATGTTTTATTTAATATCGGCAATTAAGTATGGAATACAATATCAGATAAATGTCCGCCTCTGTTAGCCTCACAAATGCGAGCCCTTTCGAGCACATTTTTCATTATATTCTCACACATTTCACGCGGTATTTCATTAATTTCGTCACGGATATTTTGTTTAAGTTGCTCAAGCGTTTCTGGTTTGTTTGCATAAACCTTGCCCACAAAAAAAAGTCCGGGGCAGTCAAATCAGTCAACCGTGGAGGCCAATCGACATCACCATTTCTTGAAATAACTTGTTGTGGAAAGAGGTCTCGCAGTAATCCCATTGTAATCCTGGCTGTATGCGATGTTGCTACCACATGTTAACCAAGCCCAAAGCATGCTGTTGTGGCGTTAAAAAGTTTTCAATCATATCATGGTATCGCTCCCCAATGACAGTTATCGTTACGCCGTTTCAAGTTTCAAAGAAGTAAGGTCCAATGATTTCTCCTGACCAAATTGCACACCAGACTGTCACTTTTGATGGATTCAAAAGTGACTGATGAATAATTTGAGGGTTTTCCATTTCCCAGAACCGACTATTCTGTTTATTCACATATCCATTCAAATGTAAGTGTGCCTCGTCACTCATGATTTTTTCATGAAAATCTGGGTTGTCATGGCCTGACCGTAACATCCTATTGGCATATGTACGGCGACGTAAATGGTCTTGTAGAAGAAGCTGTTGTGTCAACTGAATCTTAAATGGAAACAAATGCAAATCCTTGTGCAAAATTGTGGCCAAATTGGTCTTTGAAGGCCAGGCTCCTAAGCACGGCGTCGAATTGATGTTGATGGATTGTTTTAAACACTTTCTTGAGCAACAGTAATGTTTTAGCCGATCTTACAGTAAGTTGTGGTCCATGCTTGGCCCTATCAGCTACAAGCCCTCTTTCTGCAAAATAATTCATTACACGATAAATAGTGCGTCTTGTTAGCACGTTGTTTCTCCCAAAAATTTCACGTAACTTTCTCATCGTCACAGTAATCGATGATTGGCTTTGATAAAATGTTTTAACGATTGAAACACGTTGGTTTATCGAATATTTTTCCATAATAAATTTGCCACGTCTCTATTTCACGACTGTCAAATATGAACTATCAAGACTAATGTTTACCAAAATGGTGGTAAAACAAAGTAGTATACCTTCACGATGGACACCCTGTATCAAGATAACTTCGCTGCCAATCGAATATGGAGCTTCTTGGCCATTTTATTGCCACTGCACAGTGCTGAAATGAACTGCCTTTTTGGCGTAGTTCTGGAAAGAAACAAACTTTCAACGTCTTCAAGTAACATTTTGGCAGATTTACTCATCAGTCGTTCTGAAGTAGTACAATCTGTTGTGGTATCATATTTTTTTTTAAACACGTGACAACTTTCTGCCTTATATAGAGTGAATTGTAAATACGACAACAATAACAATTTATTCCAAGAAATTGTATTAAAACAGATAATTTGGCACATTCTTTACAATAAATTGATTAATGACCTCGTTGAAGTTTTTGTTTCACTAGTCTGTTTGTATTACTCTTCTTCCCGTCCATTTCATTCATGTCGATTGATAACTTTTGGTCTCATGGCAACATAAAAACATAAAAATCGGTAATATGTTAAATATTTAAATCAGCGACCGTCACCGAAACAAAATCAAATTCGATAATAGTTTTGATTTGTTTCGGTTTCTAGAGTATAAATCAAAAATGTACAAAATGTTTATTCTGATTCCAGTAACCAAATTAAAATTGTATTGCATTTTGTTTCTGTTTCATACATCCAAAACGAAATTATAAATAATTTCGATTTTGATTCTTACACCCGAAACGATATTACAAAGAATTTTGATTCTGATTCTTCTTTTGATTAGAAACGAAATTACAAAGATTTTTTATTCTGATTCACATAAGTTAGTAAGTAAGTAAGTTAGTAAGAAAGATCATAAAAATCTTAAAGGTTAAAATAATATGTATGTCAATAATTTATGGAAGCACAGGAATTCTGTTTCTATAGTTATATTTTTCCAACTGACATACTTTTGTAGGCAGTTATGATCATTATTATTTAACTCACACTTGGGCCCACTGTGCACGTGTGTCTAAGGGGGCGCATGAGTCCAGTAACTAGATAGATGGATAACCACAGCAAGAACTGTTCATGTGGTTATGCTGCTGATCGGGCTGTTGTTGTTTTGCATTTCTGAAAAACAGAAACCAATAAATCTCAGCAACAGTACAACAGATTGACTGACTGGCTAACGGAATGACTGACGGACTGAGTGAGGGACGGGCGGCTGGACAAACGACGGCCATGCTCCTTGCCAGGCCTGT
>JAHXMU010000056.1:985072-1029159 GCA_019455685.1 Philornis downsi | reverse complement strand
TCATTACTTACACCCAAATGATTGTTTGAATACCCAGACGCGAGGGACATTATTTTATGTACAAAAGATTACAACAAATTTGGTTATATGAAATTTTTATGGCTAACAAAAAGTTTACTGCCAAAAAATACCTTAATTTGAAAATGGGGTGATTTCTTGGAAATCGTAGCACAAAATTAACAAAAAAGATGAAATCTCTTAGGGGTTGCAAGATGGAATATATCAGCGTGACATTTTTTCAAAACTTTGGAATTTGTTTTAATATTTAAGGAAGTACCCTGTGCCCTCCGCAGTTACTGTTTCGAGAATATAAATTAATTACAATTTCAAATTCAGGCTGTACATTTGATGTTATTTAAAATTCCGACAGTGCGGGATGGAAAAAAGCGGGTTTACAATTCGACGAAAATTCAGGAAATATGAGAATACCGTTAAGTATATACCTTTTTTTCTGTCAAAAATTGGTCATTTATTGTGGAAAAACTTACATAATTCGTTATTCAAAATATTGTCCATCGCCAGCCGCTAATTTAACTCATCTTTGCGACAGCATACAAATACCGCGTCAATAGACAGGAATAATCCAGAATCTATCCAAGAATCAACCTACTTTTTTTTAGGTTTTTATCTTGATGATTTGATTTCTTCTGTATATACATATTTTGGTTACGGAACGCAATACTCGTAAGTGGTAATCGGAGGTGGTAATATTTGGCGGTTAGAATGAGACTTCCTAATTGATAGTTTCTAAGCACATTTCACACAATAGGATCATTTGTTCGTATCTTGAGCAGTAGTAGGCTTCCTTTTCTTTTAATGCTTGGCTCAATTTCATGATTTGTCTTCGGTAGAGATTCCCAGTAATGATTTCGTTTGGTTTGAGCAACTTACAATATGCGACAGCAAATGGATCCCACCAAATACACAATAATAGTCTTCTTTTTCATGAATACTCGGTTTGGCTGTCTATGTTGAGGCATGGTTATGCAGTCCCCATGATTTCGTCCTCTTTGAATTGTCGTAATGGATCCATTTTCCATTACCAGTGACCACAAGATGCAGAAAACCCTTCCGTTTATGCCTGGCAAGCAACATTTCACATATGCACAATCGACATTCAACATTTCTGGGCATTAGTTTATATTGAATTCAATTTCATTTGAATCATTCATTTCACATGCTATGCAACTGCTTGTTGAATCCCTTCTATGTAATTGCATGTCCTTCTTGCTTTTGACAAGAATCTTGGCACACTTCGCTCTTCCGCTACGTTCCCTGCCTTCTTGGTCAATCTCACCGTTCTTGTACTCACTCTTGAAACCACTCACGACAACTTCTCCCACTTAAAGCAGCCTTGCCATATGACATATTAATTAAAAGTTCACTCATATGGCGTTTATTCGGCCCAAAATTCGATATTTAATGATTGTAGTATTGCCAGATGTTCTACCTTACAATATAATGTTCTACATGTGATAATATCAACCATAACGGACTGGCGGAACCATCTTTTATATAAACGGTGTAGACTTATTTTATCCCAATAACATTGGAAAAGACTAATTGGATTTCATAACTTCTATTTAAAAACTTGTAAAACAATCACTGAAAATCTGGATTTCCAGTTAAAATTCACAAAAATTAAATTGGAAATCAGAACGTCAATTTTAAAGCCAGGAAACATGAATATATAAAATATTTACTCTAAAAAATCACAAAAATTTCATTTTATATTCATAAAATATCAACTGTATTTAAGAAAATATTAGTTAAAATTCAATGTTAACTGGAACTAATGTTGCGGTTAAGTCATAACATCGGATCCAACGATTCGCGGAGAAAATAGTTGGATGAGACTGTCTTTCTCTCCCTTGTATCTGCGCAGGACTGAGGAACTGTTATATACTATCGGCTCCCCGACTGCTATGTTTTTGGAAATAGTAACTCACTAATCTGTAGAATTTTCGAAGCAGTCCGAGACTATTGATTATTCCCTGGTAATGCCATCAGACATTCATCTGGTGGTAGCTCAAGTGAAAAGGAGAATAGCTCGAGTAACCCATATGCGGGATGATTCTATATGATTGACGAATATCCTTCACAAATATGATTTTAGCATCTAGCTGCCATGCAGAAAAGCGTGAATTTTTAGGTGGGTTTGTGGTGGATAAAAGGCTTAGAGTCCTTCTACCACTGCTCTGATCTGTAAGTAGCCGATTAGCCCCAAACTGTATCAAGGCAAAGGCATAAGCTCCGATTGTATATTCAGGTGATGAAACCAAATTTGAAAATAAATTTTCTGAGTGCTTAGAAGAAGTTTACAGTCGCAGTCTTGGCCACGACCTTGTATGGTATGGAACGAAGAAATATATTATTTTTGCATGATATTGAAGTCTTTATTTAGAATAATTACAATAATCCGACTTAGATTCAATATGCATTGTGTCTTTTTTCGATAATTTGTTTCCATTTTCAAGACAACTTCATTATGCCTCTCTCATAGAAACCCTCGTTCATATTGGCAAAAAAGGGATAGTCGGGTTTTATAAGCTTCTCGTGATAGTTGGGATAGTCGGGTTTTATAAGCTTCTCGTGAGGCGAATTCTTCATTCGCCATGGACTGCAACAGGTGGTAATCACTCGGTGCTAAGTCAGGACTATAAGGTGGATGTATAAGAACTTCTTAATCAAGCTCCCGGAGCTTCTAGCGAACCACTATTGATATGTGTGACTTGCCATTATTCTGATGGAAACAATGTTTTTCCTATTGGCCCAACTGGCCGCTCCTGGGCTATGGATTTCTTCAGTTGATTCAATTGTTGACATTACGGAGTCGAATTAAGAGTTTTCGCTTGGGATTGTAAGTGACCAGCTTTCCATCACAGCTTCAAAAATGGGTTGATTTTGTTCCGATTCAGCAGCTATTCGTAGATGGAAGCTCGGTCTATGGGGATTCTTGTGAGAATGATGCTTCCAGTACGATAGTCCATAAATACAGTTTGAATAGCAATGCCTCCGGTAACCGATATCGTGATTTGTATCGTAAGTGACGTTTTAAATCTAAAAAATTGCTAAATTGAAAAATTTCGAATGAAATACAGGATTACCCATTTTTCGGTTTCAAAAGTGAAGTTATTACACATAAAGCTATGATTTCAGTGAAACCTTTATTTCATTATAATGCTTGGACCTTGCAATTATGTACGAAATACAATATTATTTAAATGGTAGCCTCTGGATTGGTTGCAGCAGTAGATCCTTTTGAGGTTGTTTTCGACCACTTTTTCGCATATTTCGGGCAGTATTTCGGTGATAATTTGACAAACGTTGGTTTTCAAATGCTCCAACTTTTGAGAATTATCTGCGCAAGCACAGCCTTTGACGTCGCTCTACAAAAAAAGTGTAATGGCGTCAAATCGCATGATCTTGGTGGCCAAGATTTGGAAATTTCTTATGCGATAAAGCCAAAATCGGTCGTGGCACCGTTTTGTTGAAACCGTATATCGTCTAGCTCATAAAATTCAATTTCGATCAAAAAAACTCGGTTATCATACCGCCATAGTGCTCTGAATTGAAATTGTGATTATCTGCCACATTTTCACTAACAGAAGCGATTTTTTGAACAGTGTGTATATTGCGATGATGCACAAGCCTGACAACATTTGTAACGCTTCCAGTCTCTTCAAATCTCTTCATAATCTTGCCGATTCCTTGCACAGTAGGTCGATTATGACAATCAAAATCACCCCGACCATAATCATAAAAAGTGGCCACGTTTGATTTCCTACCTTTGTAGTAAGTTTTAACTATTTTTACACGTTCTTCTTCGTTTATTAAGCGATTCATATTCGTAAATGGCAAATCTTTTGATAAATAAATAACACTTCAGATGGCATGTATTTAACAGCTGACAGCCTTGCCACATCGGCGGTTTTGAAACCATAAAATTGGTAACCCTGTGCATTGCAAACTATTTTTTTCACTCAAAAATACACGTGAAGACAGATTTTCATGAAAATATGTGATTGATATTACGAACAAAATGTTTGTGCTCCAAAAACTTTATGAAAGCTGTACCGGATCAGTGATAAAAAACCTAATTCCTTGCATTTCATGAATGAGACACGGGAGAGCGTCTATTTTTTTTAGACTTGCATAACCGGCCCTATAGTTAATGAAGATTCTGAACGTCACTGTATGAGAAACATTTACAAGACTTGTCGATTCCTCGATTACTCGAAGTATTTGTCAGACACATCGAAGTGACCGCCGCTCAAATAAAGATAGGTGACTGTGTATGCGGGCGGTGACTGCCATGCGAACGGCAGCCGCGTGTACTAACTACCGCGTCACGGTTATTCAGTAATATAGTAAGAAGTAACGTGAACGGTCTTAGTATTCGTTTTAAAAGATTGTTATGGTGACATATTATTACACTAGATATTATAGTGCCATTCCATGCATATTTTCAGAAGAATACTTTAGACTCTACTGCGCATATATATATATATATATAGTTCCCAATACACCATTGATCGGGAAATCAAAAATTTTGTCAAACTTATCCTCTGGGCAAGGAATTCATCCACACCGTTGCACAGCGATAATCATATCAAGCCCCTGCCAAGGGAGATATTAAGTATGATCAGGCAAAGGAAATGGAGTAACAGAAATCAGAATCGGGCTCGAGATTCTACAGAATATCAATTTTATAGTCAATGCTCCAAATTTCTTACCAAACACATCGATAGATGACTATACAATATGAAGAACCACAAATGGTCAGCTCTGGTAGAGAATATGAAGCCAGGCGATAAACGGTTCTGGAAAATTAGTCGATCGTTAAGACGTAAAGGTAGAAAAACTATTCCATACCTTGTATCAGGCCGTACCAAACTCATCACCGATAAAGAAAAAGCTCAAACACTCGCTATCACGTTTCAAAAAGCACATGAGCTTACATTAAAGTACTCGCACAGTATTGATCGCTTAGTAAATACGACTGCGTCAAATTTAAAATCAGAAAATCCTTCTACTACGGACATTGCTTATACCTCCACCAAGAATTGTCGTTATTGATTGCTCAATTAAAACAATCCAAATCGCCGGGTTTTGATGAAGTCCCAACCATACTACTAAAGAAACTTCCTGAAAAAGCTTTAAAGCTTCTGGTTTTCCTGTTTAATAGCTGCCTTCAACATAATTACTTTCCATCTGCTTTCAAAAAAGCAAAGGTAATTGCAATTCAGAAACCCAACAAACCAGCCAACGATCCAACCAGCTATGGACCAATCAGCCTCTTAAGCAACCTGGGTAAACTTTACGAAAAGCTTATTCATACCAGAATATGAGAATTTTCTGCAGAATCGAATATAATTTCAGAAAATCAGTTCGGTTTCAGAAAAGGTCACAGTTCTATCCACCAAATAGGACGTATTAAAAATAAAATGCTGTGCAATAAACAACAAAGAAAATCCACTGGCTTAATTCTCCTTGATATAGAGAAAGCTTTCGACACCGTGTGGCACAACGGATTGTTATATAAAATGGTCACAGCCAATACACCCTCATATCTTTGTAAGATTGTTGCTCATTTCTTAGAAAACAGATCTTTCGCTGTCTCGGTAAACAAGAGCTTATCTTCGTTTATGTCTATCCCAGTGGGGGTGCCACAAGGCTCTATACTCTCCCCAACCTTATACTCTTTGTATACATCGGATTTCAAACCGCCTAAAGAAGTCGATACAGCCTATTACGCAGATGACACGGCCCTCATTTCGTCCAGCAAGCTCACTTCAGCTCTACTCAAGAAGATGGAGTTAAGTCTTAAATCCTGCAACAAATACTTTAAAAAATGGAAGATAAAACTAAACAGTAGTAAAACACAGGCCATTGTTTTCCCATTCAATAAATCTCCAAAAAGAAGACCTACACGCCAAATACATTGCGATGGATATGGAATCAATATTGTTGATGAAGTAATTTATCTTGGAGTGACGTTGGACAAAAAACTCACCTTCCAAAAACACATATCTTCAACCTGCCAAAAAGCAGTTAAAGCCTTCAGAGCCCTATGGCCTTTTTTGAACAGAAGATCAACATTAAACCTGATAAATAAAAATCTTATATATAAAAGCGTTATTCGTCCAATATTGTCCTTTGCATCTCCAATATGGTATCGTGCTGCTAAAACACATCTGAAGAAATGCCAAATTATCCAAAACAAGTGCCTCAAGATGATACACAATATGCATTGGAGGTGCTCCACCTCGCATCTGCATCAGGAAATTGGCTACGAGCTGTTCTTAGACTATATTAAGCGAATAAATGTTAATCATTATCAAAAAATTGCAAGCTCACGCTTTCCTAGAATACGTGAGAGCAGAGAATTATTGTAAAAATATATTTTTCCCAGATAATCATCAAATAGGAACTTTGTACTATAATTGAATATTTTTAAATAATCAATTTTTAGACATTCCTTTCTAATATATTTGACCATTACCTTAATTTTTCACATATAGGTTTTTATATCCTTTTTGCCTGTACCTGACTTATCAATATATTTACATATTTACTTTAGACTTACAATCAATTTATTTGCTGAAATATCATTTAGATAGATCTCATACTTGTAAACTACTACCTCTTTATAAGATAACCACTTTTAACTGGATTAATAAAATTTGAATTTTGAATTCTACTGCGCATAATCTAATTTGATACATTTCAGTTCCATTAAACAAACTTGAGCAACATAAACTTCCGGTGAAATATATTTTGTATTCTGCATTCCATACGATTTCAAAAAACAGAAATCTTACATTTCTGTTTTACCACAGAGAAACAGCAACAACATTTGATTATGTTGCATTATTAGATGCAATCTTGTCTGTTGGCGTGCATCAGATTCTTGTTGAATAAACTAAACAAAAAATACAAAATTTTATTTGGTTGCATTATCTGAAAATATGGAATAACCTTTAGACCTTTTCAAATAAAGTAGTGTCGGGGGAATAAGTAAATAAAGTTGAAATAAAACATTTACAAATAGATGTATATAAACATGTATAACATGTATGTATATATATAAATACTTACGTACGAGTACATGTTATAGCTTTATTTGATGAATGCAACCATCCATATGCATTAGAAATTTCCATATAATTTATATGATGGAAATTGAGTTTAGATTAAAATGAATTTTTATTCCAAATGATTTCATCTGAACGAGCATCTACGAGAGTTAAGGGCAGACATGATGCAATTTGAATTTACTATCACAAACAATAAAATCATAAAAGAACAAATAATGAAATCATAAAATGTAATTTCATGGACGAAGAAGAGGCTGACAAATAGGTTTATAACAATCAATGAATGTTTTTTTTTTTATTAAAGAGGTTTTTAATTCGGGGTAGTAAAGTTAGTGTACGAATACCGATTTTTGTAATACCTTAAATATTCCTCTATAATTTCTTTCCTCTGTAATTTCCTCTACAATATCTCCGATGCACTTTCTGGGTGTATTCGATTAACATCAACAAATCGTCCATCTTCATGAGAACACCTTAAAAAGTTTGTGTTTGCAAACAAAATTTGACCGATGATATCAGTTGGAGCGGGAAACGAAGCTTACTGAAATTGTCAATCAATATTTTGATTAAACTCAGCGAAATTCAGTTAAAGGAAGACAATAGTTTTTAGGTTACGACATTTTGTTTGGAAGACAATTTCGCATACATTTATCGATATTAACTTCAGTTAAAGACGTGGTTGACCGACCAGAGTCAAGCAAATTTTCACTGTATCACTTATATGCCATCCGCTTCAGAAACGTATTTATTCTTTGTCGATTCAGCAGTGATTCGCAGATGAAATTTCGGTTCATAAGGTTTTTTGTGTTAGCTTATACAGGAAGCTTTTTTTTGTATCCAGTTTTGTTAAGTAGCCCAAAAGGGTTTTTTGTGCAGAGTTTATTTAGCTTCTTGGCAATTGAAACAGTGCTTACATGATCGTCAGGTGGAACTTGACGTTATGCATTATTTATTCGATATTTTCGACAATTGGCTTTTCAGAACGTGGTGCTGAGCGTAGCAAAACTGTAAAATATGGCACATTTTCTCTTCCCTGGAGTCCATCTTTGACGCACCCTCAAACAATACTGAGTCAAGCAATTACAAAACTGTCGTCAGTAGATTTTTTGGGTACGAAATCTTCTCTTCTCAACGCCATCTATACGTTTACTAACGCGACCTATTGGAAAAATACTGAATTTCTTTTTAGGTGTGTTTAAAAAATAAGGTGAATTTTCAAATTTCGCGGGCTACGTACATTCGACTATCGATTATGATTTTTTTTTATGTTGATACACTCGTCTCGAAGATATGTTGACGATTTTATCCATATATCATGTTTAGTTTATTTGTGAGAGGCATAAAAAAAAAAAAATGGATCAAAGAAGTTCCATCAAATTTTGAGTAAAAAATTGAATTACGTGCTTAAAAACACTTGATGTTGACAGTGGCATACGGTGAGAGTATTCTGAGTCAAAAAAAATGTTTACAAGTGTTACAAGGTTTTCACAGAAGGTCGAGAAGATGTGAATTACGACGCTCGCTCTGGATGCCCCAGCACATCAACAACTGGTGAAAATATTGAGAAAGTGAAGAAAGTTGATATGGATAATCGTCCAATAACATTTAGAGAAGTTGCTGAGAATGTCGGCATACCAGTTGGCTCATGCCATGCAATCTTTTTGGAAATTTTGGACATGAAGCGTGTGGCAGCGAAGTTCGTTCCGAAATTGCTGAATTTTGACCAAAAATAACGCCGCATGAGCATCGCTCACTAATTGTTGAATGACGTCAACGATGATCCATTTATTTTTAAAAGGGTTATAACTGGTGATGAATCATGGGTATACGAGTATGATTATGACATCGAAACCAAAGCCCAATCGTCCCATTGGAAGAGTCCAGGAGAGCCAAGACCAAAAAAAGCACGCCAAGTTCGATCAAGTGTCAAGGTTTTGCTCTTTGTTTTGTAGATTGTAGATTACCATTGCGTAGTGTATCAGGAGTTCTTACCACAAGGTCGTACGGTAAATAAGGAGTATTACCTTGAAGTTATGCGCTGTTTTCGTGGAGCAATACGAAAAAAACGCCCGGAATTGTGGAAAAAAATTTCATGGCTTTTGCATCATGATATTGCACCTGCTTACGCATCTTTGTTTGAGAGATACTATTTGGCCAAAAACAACATCGTCATCATGCCTCAGCCACCGTATTCAGCAGATTTGGCCCCCTGCAATTTTTTTCTGTTCCCAAGTTGAAGAGATCCATGAAAAAATTGAAGGTTGAGGAGATGAAAACCGAATCGCTGAGAGAGATTAAGGACATAGCAGAAAGTGCATATCACAACTGCTTCGAGGATTGGAAAAAACGCTGGCACAAGTGTATTATATCTGAGGGGGACTACTTTGAAAGAGATGAAATGGAAATTGGATTTTTTGAGAAAAATTAAAATTCACCTTAGTTTTATAACACGCGTCGTATTCGCATCTTAGACGAGGCAGTTCAGAAACTACGAGTGAGTTCTATCCAACCCCACAAATATCTGTTTCATGTGTTAAAATTACTTTTTAATTGGATTTTAAAGGCATATCTCTGCCAGCTGCCTTTCTTTGAAATCCTAAAGATAAAATATCCTTTGTTAGTTACAGCAATTTTTGTATATTTGACGAATTTCGAAGCCGCTGTGTCCCAAGTCTTTGTATGTTATTTTAATATCTATTTAGTTATAAGAAATGCTTCTGTTGGCATAATATTACAGCATGCTTTCAGGCGCAATTAAAGAATTTCCCGGAACATTGGAGACATTTGCATACCCCAGCTACGGTTAATTTCTTGAAGGAGGAAATTTAAACCTTTATTAGCTAAAATCACTCTGGTTTAGGTACAATGTAAGATACAATTCTAATTCTTTGAAGCATTCGGCGAATTTCATGGAGTCGTTTTTAATGTGCCCATCCACTTTTCATTAACTACAAGAAGAAATTTAAATATCTCTTTCTCTTCTCCTTCGACATTACCAAGTTTTTAGGCGAGATGTCGGAAAGACTTAAGTACTGTTTGCAATTCCTTTTCCTCTTTCAATGCTATGGTATAAAAACTCCCCTTAAAACTGTTCAAACTTTCTCATATTCTTCAAAGTTTTAACATATTCCACAAAATATCCCATTTCGCCAGTTCACGCAATTTTTTGCAATATATTCAAACACGCAACACCCTTCCCCCCTTGCTGCGGGTTCTCCTCATTATTTTTGCGCAAACATTTTGTACATTTTACACCTCAATGACATCTCAAGTGGGTGAGGAGGGCAACGGAGATTGCATAAAAATGCCATCAATTTTGCTTATATTAATTTTATGGCCAAAAGTGGATGTTGCCATGCGTTCCCTGTGTGCAACTTTATCGTGTTGTTTGTTTTAATGGTACAAAGGGTGGAAAGTTGTTGGTAAATAACGACATTTGGGCGACATCATGTCTACCCATATTGTGTACTATATAGAGCAGAATAATTTCAAGTGTTTGATGTTCTCATGTTCAACATAATTTCTGCAAGGGATTTCTAAGTGCTATAAAACGTTTTGTAACATTTAAGCTATATTGTGTTATAAATATTTTCGGGAAATTTGTTAAGATATTGTAAATGTACAGCGAGTTTTCAGAGTAGTTTCAAAGTTTGTTAATGTGTCACTTTGGGCCGAGAAGTACGCTGTACGAGAGGAAATTGGAGGGCTTTGGCGAAAAAGGATCAAGCCTCCTTTTTTTTGCCTGCATATGCATTTTATTGTTATCTTAAAAAGTTTTAATTAAATAGTCATACACAACGTGTGCTATACGAGGCCGGTCCCAAAATTAACCGACCTGACGTATAGATGGTGCCAGTAGTTTGAAAATCCATTATTTTGGTGAAAAGTGACAACCTTATAAAACATATGTTTTAAGTTTTAAGGCGCCACGTTGTTCAGTATTTTCATTTGAGCCATCCAAGCCAAACAATCTCAGTGAATTTGTAAACATGGCAAAAATTGGTCACCGTTATGTAATTCGGTATTTCCTTTTGAAAGCTCTCAGTTCAACCAATATCAAAGGCGAGCTAGGTTTTACTTTGGAAGAGTTTGTTCCTTCGTTTACGACTGTAAAATATTGGGTAGCAGAGTTTAGACGAAGCCGCACGTGCTGCCAAGACGAACACCGTAGTGGTCGACAAATTGAGGTGTCCACGCCTAAGAAAATCCACAAAATGGTATTAGTCGGCTGCAGGTGCTTACTTTCAATAGAGTAAGAACAGCGTCGCGGAAATTTTTCATTGGAGTGTTTGGCAATGTTTTACCGCAATAAAGCCGAATTTTTGCGTTGATTTGTAACCATGGGTGAGACATGGGTCTATCACTTCACACTTGAGACAAAGGAACAGTCAAAGCAGTGAATTGGAATGGTGGAGGATCGTGAAAGCGAAGATGGCAGCTTTAAGTGGAGAAGTTGCATCCATTGGTTTTAGAAGTTTAAGAACGATGAATTTGACGAACGTAGGTAGCGAAAGACCGAAAGCGTACGAAGAGAAATCATTATTAAAGGAATATTCGTCCCAGATGCAAAAAGAACTTGCAGTACATTGAAAGTGAAATCTTTGAGAATGTTTAAAAAAAAAAAAAAAAATGGATTCCAAACGTAAACGAAAGAGTTTTTTTGCATAGTACAGTCACTCGTGATAGTGATCGACAATGGCACGATGGTTAGTACACGAATCTATTGTTCACATGATTCCGCATTCATGTGAACAGTCATTCCCGCTCATAGCCGTTTATCAATATTTCAGCGGCGGTCACCTCGATGTGTCTGATGAGAACTTTGAGTAGCCTGGTAATCAAAAAGCTGGTGAATACTTCTCAAACTGTGACATTGTAAATCGTCGTTAAGCTGTAGGTTCCGCTGAGTGAGTCTAGAAATAGAATGAGTAAAATATGAGAAGCTCTCTCATATCCCATTCATAGGACACAAGGAAGTTTTTTTATACTCACTCATGACGACAACCCAGTATGATAACCCAAAGAAGAGGGAATTGTGGGGAAAACATGGACATCGTTTAACATCAACAGTCAAGCCGAATATTATATTTAAAAATCGTATGTTGTGTATTTTGTGGGATGAACTTGATGGTATATAAGTTCCACAGACCGAATAATGCCATTATTGGGGCTCTTTGTCTAATATAATTGCTGGAATTGAGTCGAGAAATCAAGAAAAAACGCGTTCAAATTATTATATTGCATATGGTAATGCCTGTCAAAATTGACCTAGAGTCCTCAATTGGAAACTTCTACCTCACTCGCCATGTTCACTATATAAGACCCTTTCCGATTATCGCTTATATAAATTATTGCTATTTCTCAAAGTAGCAACACTCGTCAGCCATCATGTATTTCAGTTTCACATAAGTGTACGTAATTTTTTATTAATATTATTTATTTTCTTTTCTTGTCAATTTCAGGTATATTCTGCAATTTGTTATTAAAGGAATTTTATTGCAGCATCTGGTAAGCAATTAGATTGTAAAATGCACCATTTAAGCAATAGACTTTTACATGGATATATGTATGTATGAAATGGTCCACATACTGTTGCAAACATTCCAGCTTGAACAGTAATAATACAGTATGGCGCGTCAGTTGTGCTGCAAAAAGAAATTTAATTTATTTTTTAATCAGTTTATTTCATTTATTTTTTTTTATTGTGTAGAAAATTCAATTCTATTTTATATAACTAATTGGTTTTGAAGATGATAGATAGACCTACATGCTTATTTACGAGTCAGAAAATTATTCATTACGGGATCGTCTCAATTATAGTTTTAATGAACATAACCTCATAAAGGAGTCTGATGCAGTCAGGTCTGGGGACCTTGGGGGTAAAAAATTTGTCCCCCATTGACATTGACATTGTGTTTTCAGCACTATTCGTGCGCCACCCTGTATACAATATATAAAAAAGGGCATTGCAAACAGTTGATAGGTAACATATCGACTTACCGATTACGGGGGGATTTTTTTATTTCAACTATTTAATTGTCATGGCCAGGCACAATAGTAAGTGGGGTTTCGGCATGCGTTTCTTACTACTTTTTTGGTATGGATGAGGCCCTTCGTACGCCTTCACTATTTTTGTATGTAATCTGGACAAAATTTCAACCAGTCATGTGAATAAAATATATAATTTCTAACAGTATACAATCTTAATTTTTAACCCTAATACGATTGTAATTAAATTTTGGCTCCATAAGAGCTTCAAAATTTTCCATTCAAGTAAAGCAAATATTTCGAAATACCAATACTCTTTTGGAATTAATATTTTAGCAACGAGAATTGTTAGGATGACTCACTGAGCACCAAGAAGAAGGAATTTTGATTGTCTAGAAATTCGAAAACTCGGTCATATGCATAAGGGTCCTCATACAGTGTTATCCATTTACTGGTTTCAAAACCATCAGCTGTTAAATACATATCATTTGAAGTGTTATTTATTTAGTCAATGGCTTGCTTTTTACGGATATGGATCGTTTAACAACCGAATAACACGTAAAATTAGTTAAAACTTACTACAAAAGTGGTGTTTTAAACGTGGGCTTTCAATCGATCACAATTTTTTTTTTCTTCATCGATGAAGCTCATTCCTTACTCGGTGGTTACGACAACGAGCAAAATTGTTACGTATGGGGCTATGCATCTGGGGAAAAGTGACTTTTTGGTGCGCATTATGGTCTGGAGATATCATTGGATCATAGATTTTCGAAAATGACGCTGAAGGTACCTCAAAAGGGTCCAGTGGTGCAACCACTCCAGAGGTGGTCATTTATTTCGTACATAATGGCAAGATCCAAGCATTGTAATGAAATAAACGTTTCATCGAAATCAAAGCTTTATGTGTGTTCTATTTAGTTTTACTTTTGAAAGCGAAAAATGAATAAGCCTATGTAAGGAATAGTAAAAAGAAATCCCTTATTTTTTCAATCGATAGCTTTAGTAATCTGTATCTTTCATTGTATAAGTGCAATAGGGTTACGATAGATGGCGTTAGAAAGACAAGTTTTTGTACTACTACTCAGTCAATTTGGTGATTGCTTCGCTCGGTATTGTTTGAGCGAGCGTCTAGTATGCACATCAGCAAAGGAAAATTCCGCCATATTTTACAGTTGTTCGATAAAAGCAAAAACGCAAGTCACATGGCTGAAAATATGAATAGTATTTATTGTCCAGATACTGTAACGTCAATTACGCGTTAATTGGACTTCGTCGATTACGGTAATGTTGATGTCAAAGATGCGGCATGCTCTGGAAGGACAATTGTCGAAAATGTCATTCGAATAATGGAAATGCTGAAGTGTAAGTACTATTTCGATACACATTGGGTTAAACATTGGACGAAATAAAAAACCTTTTGGAATGACTTGAATAAGGTTGAATGCAAAAAGAAGTTACATGTATGTAAAGAACTTCATGGACCGAATTTATATCTGTGAATCGCTTTTGAATTGCAACAAAATCGAGTTATTTTCAAAGCGAAAAAGTGGGTCACTGACGATAGTGTCAAGCGGAAACGATCGTGGTCGCATCACGGCGAACCGGCATGAACGGTAACCAATTGACGGTCAATAAGATGTTGCTGGGTGTATGGACTTGCTACAGATCCATAGAGTAGCAAAAATGGTAAGATAGGTCTTAACTCCGCCAATAGGGATTTTGTTCCATGCTGGGATAATTAATTTGGCTGGGAGAAAGCATTGTCAGTTGCGGTAGCTTGCTCCCAAAATTGTTTGTTCCTATTCCTAGATAGTTCAAGTTAACTTGGTAATCCAAAAGGGATTACCATACCGTGGGTAAGACCTTCGCGGCAATACCCTCGTAAAACCTCTGTGAACTCTGTGTGTTTGTTGGGATTGACAGGGAATCATCTACTATGAACTGCTCCCCTACAGCCAAACTCTTGACTCACACTTGTACTGACAACAATTGTACCATCTTGAAGAACCAATCGGGCAGAAGCTTTCAACTTTGGTCAGTGGAAGAGAGGTTGTGCTGCTTCATGAAATCTCCGGCCACACACATCGATAGCAACTCGCCAGAAACTCTGGGAACTTGGTTGGTTGATTCTTATGCATCCATCTTACTGTCCGGACCTAGCACCAAGTGACTACCACTTGGTCCTGTCTGTGGCAAATGATTTTGCTGGCAAAAATTCTCCTCAAGGGAAGTTCGTGGAAATCGACTGCCTCAGTTTTTTTTTTCCAACAGGGTCGGAGATTTCTACGAGGCAGGCTTAATGAAATTACCTTTTAAATGGCAAAAAGTTATCGCAGAAATTGGTGCATATTTGTTATAAATCGAAACATTCTAGCTATGCTAAATAAAACCTTTAATTTCATACAAAAATAAAGGATTTCTTTCTACTGCACGTAATATGAAAAAAAGAGATAAATCCGTTTGAGTTGTTTCATTTTTTCTTTAAAACATTAAGATCCAATAATTCACGTGCTTAAATTCGAATGTCAGACTATTTCTCAACTTTGTTAAAGAATTGAAATATTTCCGATTTCCTTAATTGTTAACTAATCACGGGTAATAAATTATCGTAATGTGTGATCTCCCCAAAGAATACAAAACGCATTTTCAAAAATATTTCTCACCGATCAATGTCATTAATTGTGGTGACCATTTTTAGTAGAGACTGCTTCCTTTTATGCCGTCGTAAATGCACGCTTTTCTTAAAATGACAACGAGAAAAAATTCAAACATTTTATGGTTTGGTCACGTTATTGAAAATTGATGATGGCAAAAGGGGGCACAAAGTCAGTCCGTTGCACATTGACGACCGGTACCTTATATGGGCGGGGGGAACGGGAGCTATTTTGTTTGTAGTACAAAAATGTTAAGATCGTTAATATGGCTTAACAGGTGTGTAGGGGTTTTCTAAAGAGACCAGACCAGACCAGACTTTATGATGATGATGATGATGTTTGATATACAACAAAAGTGTGCTTTGTCGTTTTCGAAATTGAATTGTAAATCGAATGTTTAGCGTGGGGTTTTTGAAGAAAGTTAACAGTTCTCTAGTGTAGGTAAACTATTTGGTAAATAATAGAATTGTTGACGGGCCATCAGGCAATTTTATCGCCTATATCGATAGCACATTAAGGCCTTTATAGAAAATATAGGGAATTAAATTTGAGATCATAAAATCGTTAAGTAACAACAATAAAATTTCTACATTCGCTCAATTATCTTTACAAAACCAACAAATCTCATTGCTGCAATATGACCCTACAGCCCACTAAAGTTTTATCATTAAAACAAATTGAAAATCTTTAAACTTTAACCTTAAACTCTAAATTCGAGCAGAGTACAATGAATGACGAGCGTTGTTTTATTTTTCTGTTTTCTTCTCTCAAGACCACATAAAGAAAACCTCTGTGGACGGACCAACCGTCAGGCAGATAGACAGACAGACAGATGTGGAGTGATTCAAATTCATTGTGAGTAGTTGCCTTTATGGAAACCGGTATCAAGGGGCGCGTGAGTCTATCTTTTTTTTTGCCCGGTTATTTCAGCTGCAACATGAGTGGTGTGACTGATTGTGGTTTGTGGTGGTGGAGCTTTTTGATGAAATCCAGCAACATCTTGGAGATGGTGCGGTTTGTTTTGATTTTGTTGGTGTTAAAGTAATTTTCATGACTCATTCTAAACATGTCTTTTACTTCATCCATTCAATGGATTTATATCTTTTACACGTTTTTGTTTTTTGTTCAGCTTCTCTGCTTTAGTTTAATTTTCCTTTCGAAAGACAGTGAAAAGATGGGTGAGAGATACGTTAGCTCTGAAGTCGGATGGAGTCGAACTGAAATTGAGGAATTTTGGGACAGAGATCAAAAATCTGAGTTAAGCTGATTTTGTAGCAAATTCCTTATATCGGTTTTATGAAACTCTCTGTTTTCGAAGAATCTGGAAATCGGTTTACTGAAGTTGATCAAAAGGTGAATCCATTTCTCCACGCAATTGATATGCATTCATTTTAATTTTGTTATAGTTTTCTATAGCTTTCAAGTACGAGTACCCAACGTCTTCAGAAAAGTGGTTTTGAAGTTACTGGAAAAGACGACTTTTTTAAAAATTCGGTTTTCGGCTATTTCACCAATGAAAAAACCAAATCAACCCGTTTTTTCTGATTTTCTTTATGCAGCAAACTTAAAAGGATTTAAAAGTCATTCGTTTCTTTAAAATTGAGCTCTATTATGAAAAACAACAACATACCACATTAAAGTCTTTTACTACTTATTTACATAACATTTATTGAAACAACTTGCTTTTCAACCCTCGCACAGTACTCAACCTCTTCTAGAAACTATCTAGACAGCTTAGGGACAACCTGCTAAAGTTTCACCACAATTAAGCGGTTGATACATGAGCCTGCTTGTTGATATTGATGAGACAGAAATGATGGGTGCTAAACGATGCATATTCGTAAACGGCTAACCTTTAACTAAATAAATAACACTTCAGATGGCAGGTATTTAACAGCTGACAGCCTTGCCAGTCCGGCGATTTTGGAGCCAATAAATGGATAACCCTGCATTACCATCAAAATCTTTTCGTTACGCATTGCCTTGTATCGGAAAAAGGCAATGCGTCCGCGGCAGTCATTTAAGCGAACATTAAACTTTTCCTATGATGACTTGGCCGGTAGACTCCCTTATGGATGTCATTTTTTTGTGACGGATATTTTCATTCAAATACGCCAGGGATGTAGGTTTATTGATGTAAACTATAAGTTTAATATAACCCAATAGCAACTAGTTTGTAGGGGTTAAACTCTACTACTGGAGATCTGCCATCACCCAGAAGCGCCCGAACTTTGGTCAATAGGAGAGGAATTATGTTCCATAGGGAAGGCCATAAAAATCAATAGCGACGCGCCAGATGTTATGTGAGTTGGGTTAGGAGGCTCTTATGCATACACCTTATAGTCTAGACTTGGCACCAAGTGACTACTATCTGTTTCTGGCTATGACAAATGATTTGGCTCCATTGCCCCAGTTTTTTTTGTTGCCAATAGGGAAGTGGATTACCATGGAAGATGTATAATGGAATTACCTCCAAAATGGCAACAAGTTATCGAACAAAATTGTGCATATTTAACTTAAGTGGGGTCATTCTGACTACGCTAAATAAAGCCATCAATGTAATGCGCAAATAATGGATTTCTGAAAAGATAAGATTGAGATAGGAAAGAAGATTGACGAAAACAAGTTTTATTAGTCTGTGTTTTGATATACGGTTGTGGTCCCAAAACTAGCCGACCTAACAAACAAACAAAGAAGACAAAAATTTATTTTCCAACATAACCTCAATATTCAATAAATTATTCAATAGCTTCTATACTCTGTTTATAGTAAGAACAGTCAAACTCCTTAAAATAACCATCAACCACAGACTCCACCTCTTCATTGTTGGCAAATCTTATATTGCAGAGCAATTTTGTCTAGTTTGAAAATAGTAAATAGTCCGAGGGAGTTAAATCTGGCGAATAAGGTGCGTGCTGAATTCATTAATTTTGGTAATCGCAATAGTGGGTGTGTGATCTGGAACATTGTCTTGATGAAACAACACTTTCTTTTCGCCAAATACGGCCTTTTTCCACAATTTCATCACCTAAACGCTGCAATAAATTAGCATAATATTGGTTGATGGTTTTTCCTTTCTGAAGATAACTGATAAAAATAATTCCATGCGCATCGCAAAAAACAGACGCCAAGACCCTGTCTGCAGATGGAACCGTCTTCGCCTTCTTTGGACATGATTCTCCTATTTCTTTTGTTCCTTTTGCTTCATCGGTGGTGCAAAGAGGTGAATCCATGGTTGTAAATCAATGCAAAAATTCGGCTTTACTGCGGTGAAACATCGCCAAACTCTACTGCTCTACTGAAACACCTTCACGATGCAAATTTTAATCTATTGAAAGCAAGCGCGGAACCCATTTTGAGCACAGCTTTCTCATCGCCAAATCTTCGGTCAATATACGATGTGTAGCACTTTTTGAAATGCCTATCATTTCGGCTAGCTTACCCACTTTCATCCAACACCACTTTGTGGATTTTCTTAACCGCGTTTGGCGTGGTCACCTCAATTAACCTACGTACGGCCTAGTTCAAACTCTACTGCTCAATATTTTACAGCCGTAAATATTGAATTATATAACGGTGTCCAATATGGGATCGTTTACTTTTGCTGGCTGAAATAAAAATACTAAACAACGTGGCTGCTTGAAACTTAAAACATATGTTTTATAAGATTGTCACTTTTTACCAAAAAAAAAAAAAAAAAATGTTTGAGACTACTGGTACTATCTATACGTTTGGTCGGCTAGTTTTGGGACCGCCTTCGTAGCACAGAATAAATGGGCACTCCAAGCATGTGGAGGAAACTTCTTTTTCATTTTGATTTTTTAAACTCCCGCTTCATTACTAGTATAATTAATTTTGGAAATTTCAATTCCAAGCCAAATGATTTATGTCGCTGATTTTAGTAGCGGCTCGTGAAATGAGTTACGGAGTACCGCTATGCGGTAGCTATCGCATAGCGGTTAAGAAACTATTACTACTGTCAAACTTTCTTCATAGTCGGTAAAGGTTTATCCGGATTTTATGACTGGAAAATAGCCATATTTAGCTTAATGGCCTTAAGAAGTCCTGTCTGGTAACTCATTCAATGCGTCACACTGTTTATCACCTTCATCACTATCATCTGTGTGTGTGTGAGGGACAACATCATTTGACATTTTGTTATTTACAACTTGTACGAGTTATATGTGAATTTCATTTAAATGTCATAGTAAACAAATTGTGGAGTATGAAACTTCCTGCAAATATTATAAACAGAGCACACGTTTAGCTTCCCCCTACAAGCAAATCTAAACCACCAGTTTAAGGCTTGGCCCATGTCATGTACCTCCCCACAGGTCTAAAGTCCAAATTGCATTTCCTTCCATCTCCTGGCCATCGCGGCATCTCCACTTCTTGTTTCTTAACATTTGCTCCTTTTGTATGCCCGGCACGTACCAACCCTGCATAAATGCAGTTCTTTTTGGTTCTCCAACGTTTACCAGAGAATCGTAAAAGAATTATAATTTATTGTGAATGCGTGTAACGCTCCGTATTACAACAACATATACTATGTTACGTACAGCTACACGCTCCGCTGAGATGCTTGTGTGCTCTATTATGCGATAAAATAAATTGATTCACTACATTTTCCTTATAAAAGAAATGCATTCATTTTTCTAATTCTCTTTCTCTTCGCTGCATTTTGAATTCCTCAAGTGTGGCAAGTCGTGCCAATGTATACTGGTGGAGAAAGGGGGAGAGATGTGAGGAAGGAGAAGAGGATACAAAGTCAAGTGGCACGAGTATCTTGGAATGCTGTTGCATTGTGGTACTTCAAGCGCTGCAAAGTATTTCTTGTCATTGTTGTGTTGTGCTGTGGATTAGTGAGAATGACGATAACTTTTAATTGTAGTTCTTGACTTTCCTCATCATTGTCTTGGTCTATTTTCGTCCCTGGCTAGCATCATTAAAAGGCGAAAGTAGGACACAGTGATTTGATGGAACAATTCGATTTGTACGAGTATATCGCTTTAAAAAAACTGTGACTCGACCATATGATTTTAACGCTACTTTATTTTGAGAAACAACTTAACTTTGAAATATTTTCTATCAAAAAGTACTAGGATTTTACTATATCGCCTACAAAGTAGATCTCTTCCGAAATAACACGCTTACGGCAACGATTAATCCAATTAAAACATTTTCCAATCGAATAAGACTTCAGTTCTAACATCGAGTTCAGTTTTAAACGTATAGTGAGAGAAAATTTCGTTGACATTGAAGACGTTATTTATCATAGCTAGAATGATCCGATGTAGTCTAAATATGTAATGTTTTTTTGCAATTTTGATTGAAATTCTCTATCATAGAAACACTCGTCCACGTTTTTTTCACAAGCTTCTCTTGAGGCGAATTTTTCACCAAGAAACTGATTTGCATTAGATAAGAACAGGTGATAGTTACTTGATGCTAGATGGATGCATAAGAATCTATAAACCAGGCTGTGTGTGGCCTGGCGTTGTCTAGATGGAGCTCAATTTATTTCCTTTTAGCCAGAGCTGGCCGTTTCTGAACGATTGCTTCCTTCAACAGTACAGGCTCAAATCAAAAGTTTGGCCGTAGGGGATCAGCTCATAATAGATAATCTCCCGTCAAATTAAAAGCGCAGAGTCCACTGAGGTTTTACGTGGTTTTACTTATCCACGGCGTAATAATCCCACAGGGCCTATTGCAATGCGATTGTCATTGCTCTGAAATAGCCAACCTAACTATGACTATATCTAGGAATAGGAGCCGATAATTTTGGGAGCAAACTATCGCAACTGTCAACCCTTTCTTCCAGCCAGAAAATACCAAATAGATTATGCTAGTATGGAACAAAATCCCCATTGGCGGAGGTGAGGACTAACTTACCACCTCCCCTACCCACCTACTCTGTGGGTCTTTAGCACTCGGTTGCACTGCAACTGCACACACACAGCAAAATCTTCTTGACCGTCAATAATGGCTTAGCTACCATTAGCCCGGCTCACCGTGATCCGGCCACAATGGTTTTTAATTGACACTGTCATAAGTGACCCACTTTTCATCACTAGTCACCATCCGCATCAGAAATAGTTCAATTTTGTTGCGATTCAACAGCGATTCGCATATGGAATTTCGGTTCATGAGTTTTTTTACGTTAACCCACGTGGCACCCATACATGGAGCTTTGTTTCTACATACAGCCCTATTGAAGTGTTCTCAAACGATTTTTGTACTTGTGGGCAATCGAAACAGTGCTTACATAATAGTGGAGCTTGATGATTTCCTTTATTCCATCGACAGTTTCGACAATTGGCCTTCCAGAGTGTGATGCATTTTTGAGTTCAAAGTTATCGCAATCGACGAAAGCAAAATTGCGCATGAATGGCTGTTATAGTATCAGAATCATAAACACTATTCACATTCAACCGTTTGGTTTACGATTTGGCCTTTATCGAAGAGAAACTGTAAAGTACGAGGTGTGTTCAAAAAGTAAGGTGCATTTTTTTTTTTCAAAAAATATTTATTCATTAATTTCTATTTTATCTCCTTCAAAGTAGTCCTCCTCAGATATAATACATTTGTGCCAACGCTTTTTCCATTCCTCGAAGCAGTTCTGATGTGCACTTTTATGTATATCCTTGACCTCTCTCAGCGATTTGGGTTTTATCTCCCCAATCGTCGCAAAACGCCGTCCTTTCAATCTTGGGAACAGGGAAAAGTCGCAGGGGGTCAAATCTGGTGAATACGGTGGCTGAGGCATGATAACGGTGTTGGTTTTGGCCAAATAATCTCTCAGAAATAAAGATGAGTGAGCAGGTACATTATCATGATGCAAAAGCCATGATTTTTTTCCACAATTCTGTTAGTTTTTTTGTATTGTTTCACGAAAACGGCGCATAACTTCAAGGTAATACTCCTTATTTACCGTACGATCTTGTGGTAAGAACTCCTGATGCACTACGCCATGGTAATCGAAGAAAACAGGACTCTTTTATTGGTTTCTCTTTTTGGTTTCGGTGTCATAACCATATACCCATGATTCGTCCCCAGTTATGACCCTTTTAAGCAAATCTGGGTCATCGTTGATGTCATTCAACAATTGTTCAGCGATGCTCAGCGACGTTGTTTTTGGTAAAAATTCAGCAATTATGTCGTATTTTATCTTTGCTGGTGTCCATTTTTGATGGGCGCTTAAACAATACGGAATCTAGCAATCTCTAAGTACAAAATCTTACTTTTTAACACCATCTAGTGCAGCCCGATCGCACTTATAAAGGGTGTCCCAACAAGAACGCAAGATTTAAACTTGGCGCTATTCAAAGTGTCATTGTTTGACATTTGAACAATTGTTATTGTTTGCTAGTAGAAGGTACGAGGTTAGTAAAAATGCAGCGCTACACGAATGAACAACGAATTCTCATTGTGAAATTGTTTTACAAAAATGGTGAAAGTTTTGCGGCTACGATCAATTTGGGGTCACAATAATACTAACAAAGAGTCAACTGTAAAGAGATCAATGGATAAATTTGCCAAAACTGGGTCTGTTAGTGATGTAAAGACAACAACGCGCCATCTACCAGGTCGATCGACCGAAAATGTCGCAGCTGTACGTGATGATGTCGCTCAAACTCCATCCACCTCAATTCGACACCGAGCGAATTTTGACGAAAGATTTGCATCTTCATGCATATAATATTCAATTGACTCAACAACTGAAGCCATGGACAGCGAAGGGAGTTCGTTAATTGGGTATTGGAGAGACAACAGAAAAATGCTTATTTTGCCGATAAAATCATCTTCATACAGCCAGAGAAACAATTCAATTGCTGCATCAATCATTTAAATCTTGCGTTCTTGTTGGGACACCCTTTATATGTTTTTAGTTACCTTTCTGAAATTCTAATGCGAAGAAGTAACTAAACATCACTTCTTAAAGTTTGTAAAAACAGCTTTGTTTTGCACAAAAATCGTATGTTTTTAACTGGTCCATAAAATCTGCTAAAAATGCTCTGAAATGGAACCAACGGCATGCCTCACATGACAGACCCATGTTACCTTCATCGATGACTATCCAAATTCTCACTGTCTCTTATGGATCGATCTTTTTTGCTGGGATGCGACGCTTTTCATTGTACTTTTAGCCATAACCTAAAAATTTTTAACGATAGGAAATGTCACAATTTCCTTTGTCAAATATTCTTTTATCCACTGTGCAGCGGTAAATTCTATAATCGGTTTCTTTGGTCTGCTGCTGCATTGAATTACTCTCATTTATTCGCCTTTTCTAGTCGAGAGAGATTCTTCGATCCATTTGTCGTCGTCGCAAGAGATGTCTTAATCTCATTATTTGCTTCGGCAACAGTGAATGCAACTCTAACAATAATAACTGAATTGTTGCAATGACAAACACTTGACTTGAACTTCTTCGTGGCACTACAACAAGCAAGTGGTGCCACAACATGATTACACAAATTGCGTCTGTCGAACGAAACCAACCAAACAAACGTACATACATTCGTTAGGTGTCTGGTTTTCCGTGTCATTTTGTGAGTGCATTCACGTACTTTGAAATATTAGTGTAATTATATAAATAAAAAACAAAAACAACAAAGATATTTGTATAATTTTGTTGTCGCTTTATTGCGTCTTAATAATTAAGCGGCATTCTGGGAATGCGGTTTCCGGTTGTTGTTTCTGTTTTTTTTCTGTTAAATTCATGTTTTGTTTTTATTTTTCAAGGAGGAATTTTTGTCTACTTTGTTGTCTTGATCTTCAAAAATGAAAGCTCGTAATATGGATACAGTGTTTGTTGTAATTATTTGTAAAAACGCAGTTAAATTCATTACATTGTACGTGTGGTCCCAGCCCTTGACTATAAGACGAGAATTAGATGAATTGACCAAAATGGAATTTGTCACTACCACAGTTATTGTTGATCTTAGAGGCAAACCGACTACTGTGAACTTACAAAAAAAAAAAAAAACTAAATTTAAAATTACTGCAGATCGATTAGAAAAAATCATATAAAAATTGGGAAATGAAAAAATGTATATTAGTAATTAAATCTTTACCCGAAGGAATGACACTAAATATTATTTGCCATGGCAAAATGTAAAGCAAACGCTTTGAGTGCCAAAAATCGATTGACCAAATATGTTTTATGATTTTTTAAGTCGGCTAAGTGATGTTAGTCCATTTGACCGGACATCCTTATCTATTATGCACCAAATGTAGAAAATAATTCTAAGCTCTTCGATCTTCTGCGCTTCTTCTCCAGTGCGTCACACCAAGTTTCGATAGTATTCCAAAACCCTGGCCTTTCCAATGGAGTTTTGCTCACTCTCTTCTGCGCCGTCTACTGAGTTCGTTGTCGAAAACTTTTCATGTTGGAGCATTTCGGATCATCCGCACTACACGACACAGCCAACGCAATCACTGTATATTGATGCGATTGACCACGTCGATGTCGGTATATAGGTCACACAGTTCATTCATCGTGCTACGCCGATACTTTCCATTAACGTTGATAGGTTCACATATTTGCGGAATATTTTTCTCTCTAAGATTCCCAGGGCTGATTCACCCGCTTGTGTCATAACCCAGGATTTTGCGATACAAACGAGACAGAACTAACGCCTGGTATAGTCGGATTTTTGTTTGTCGAGAGGGTGCTTTATCATTGAATCGCTTGTTTAGCGTATAATAACATCTGTTAGTAAGCAATACTCTTCTCTTTATGCCACGCAGACATCATTCGTGTTGTTTACAGCGGAACTGAGGCAGATGAATTCATCTACCTATCCAAAATTATAGCTGTGAACGTTCACACAGCATCCCAAGCGAGCAGTCTCTTTATTCATTGTAACAGATAGCTTTATTTTGTCCTCGCTCGCCGCTAGATCTAGTTTTGCACATTCTTCAATTCTAAGGAACATTGCAGTAACGTTTTGCAGTTTTCTGCCAATTTCGCATATATCTTATGGCAAAGATGGTAACAGTCGTGTTAACTGCAGCTTTCTTTAAAATCATCTCTAACAGTACGTTGGGGAGGCAGCACGATAGACTGTCAGTCGGTCTAAATTCTAGTTTGGTGTAGAAAGACCCAGTAAGATTTTTGTCCATCTTTACTAAAACTTCATAGAACTTGGCACAGCCTAATTTTTTACAATGCCGTAGATAGGAACTGTAAATGGACCATATCGACCCGCTCCTTCTTGTACCTGCCACAAAATTTGAATGATTTTCCAAAATTCAGTTCCATCCCTGTAATTTCTAAATCGTTGGCTGCGGTGACTTCTCTTTCAAAAAAGATTTACAACTTAAAATTAAGCACAAGAAAGAAACATTGTAATAATATATGTACGAAAGTAACTAAATTCAGTTGCGTATCATCCTACTGGCCCTATTATTATCATTGGCTTATAATGCTCAATAGAATTTGGAAGAGTTGTCCAGTAACCACGCCCCCTCTGATATGTCTTACACAAATGACCAGTTTCCTGAACAAGCTTTCCTATGTTCATAATCATTATTTACTTGCACTAAATTTAGTCAAATGTGATACACTTTAGGCGTTTACCAAAGTAAAGCCTCAGAGCGAAAACTGACCTGTTTTTTCCCAAATTCTGTTTGTCCTCTGTAATTTCTAATTAGTAGGCATAGATTTCTGTTCATTATACCGATATGCGATTCTCTGTAAGCCCTGAGAAAAATCGACAAAGCAACCACGCCCCTTTTAGCTACATACCTTTCAAGCAGCACTACCGAATCCTGTTAAATTTGGAACACATCATACATTTCGTAAACTTGATTCTTGTATTGAAATTTAAGTGCATCGCCCCACCCCTTCTGGTATCATCCCCTATATGAACTTACCGATTTATTTAAATTTAATTCTCTTCTGTAACACCTAAATGCTAAATTCTGAAAAAATCGAGTGGACAATCACGGCCTCTCTGGTGATTCCAATTCAAGTATCCTTCACTTAGTTGCACAAAAATAAATGTAATTTAGCATCTGTCAGGAATATGAGTAAAATTTGACTACATTGCCACGCCCCTTAGGGTATTACACATACAACTCTATGTTCTACAACTTTTGGGGCAAAGTCTTCATTTTATAATTATAATTTTTCCTCTTGTATTGTGCTGTAACTCACAGCTTTTTTATAAGAATTTCGCAATTTACCACGCTTCTTCTGCCACCATTTGCACTCTTGTACCATCGAGAAAGGACATTGGGAGAAGGTATACGTAAGCCAGTTCACCTGATTGAAGTTCCCGTATTGGTATTTTTTTGCACTAGTAAAAATTTAACTGCATATTGACGGGGATAATTTTAGATGGGGTTTTATAAAAAAATCTTTGTTTACTCGTCGAAATCTATTTCACGCCTTCAATGTACGAGTATTTATTCACGGATAAAATACAATGCCTTGTCCAATCCTCAAAGTATGCCAAATAGTTACCCTTCAGGCCTTCAGGCCTTACCCTGAAGGCTTTCAGGGCGAGCTGCGATTCAAGTTAAATCGCTTCAATCGACCCGAAACGATGTCTCAGAATGGCCTTTTGAATATGAAAAGTTATCAGAAGTCACATGGAGCTAAACCGGGTGAATATGAATTTTTAATTTTTTTTTTAATGCGGTAGGAAAATAACGCATTGTTTTGGTGCAAAAATGATCTCGAACTAAAATCAAAATGAACAAAATCGGGTCACTCTAATACGACCCAAATTGGGTTTCTATATTTTGAAAGCTTTCGTATTGACTTTTTCATATTTGCGAAAAAAATCATACTAATTTGCTTGCAGGCAAATGCAACTCTACTTACAAATGATTAACTGCAAATAGGATTAAGAGAATGAGCAAATAGCAATAAGAGAGGGAGAAAAATGATAACAATAAACAGCTTTTTGTACAGATACAAACAGTTGCCACAAATAAAAAAGCACGAACAAAAAAATCCATATACTCGTATATTCCTCCAGATTTGACTTTTTTTAGCTAAATAGGGAAAATATTAACAGGTTAATGATAATTGTGCTATTTTATACTTACTATTTCCATTTCATCGCATAAAACTCAAATCATATGTCTGTTCACAAATTAAAATAATCCAGGAAACTGTCTCCCCAATCTTGATGTTTGAGCTACATAGTTTGGTCTATTCGATTTTCCATTGTTTTTCGAATCATAAGCATAGATCCAAGTCTTATCTGCTGCACCACCTCGTTTTGTAACGCGAAATCATCTCTTTAGAGATTTTAACGCAATGATTTTTTTTTTTTTTTTTTTTTTTTGAAAAATTTCGCTGTTTTTGTACCAATCAAGACGTGACCAATCAGTGCTAAAATTAATAAGCTTTCATAACCTTTCACTGCCCATTGAAAGCAATATTTACAGATTGTGATAATTTTTTGTGAAATATTCTAAAATTTAAAGCAAAATTGCTAAGAATGCGGAAGTAAATTTGTTTCGCTTGTAATTTATAACATCACTAACAATAATATATTTTAAAATTTTATATAAATATGAGCAACTTTTCTAATATTGTTTATCTGTTATTTTTATTATATTTCAGGTATGTTCTACAATTTGTTGCCAAGAAAATTTATTATCACATCTGGTAAATAGTTATTGATGTGTAAAATACAAAAATTAAGCTTTGGGCTTCAACGTTAAATTTCTGTAAGGTCATCGTAATGTAAACAATTTGCCAGGAATAATAATCTGTAGAAAATATTACGCCAATAAAGGTGTAAATAAAAATAAACACAACGATTTCCAGTTGTTTTTCGTTTCAAAATTTTCAAATTTGTGGTTTAACATGAACATTTTGAGGAGTATTAATAATTCTCATAATTTTCAAAAAGTCAGCACAATAATTACCCAATAAAAATATGTCCTTCAAAGGTCGCTGCGGTTTATTAAACTTAATTAATTTATTCCTTAAAATTAATATCGTCGAAAAGTGAACACTCACGGTGGGACACTCTCTTAAGCGAGAGGTAAAATTTCTTATGATGGCTCCGCAGGCAGATTTCATGAGAGCTGCCACTTCAGGATAGCTATTTTCTTTCAGCTGGTATGTAATCTCTACCGCAAACCAATTTTCGAAAGAAAATTACATGGACTTGTGGCAGAGACGTATTGGATATATGTGACGTAGTTGATCCTTTCTATTGGAAACATATTTTTTTTGGTTATAGCCAGGGAAGTTTTCCAGTTCAGGAAACAAGAAGTTGTCTAACGTCTTCACACAACGCTTTGAAAAAAAATCTGACTTTCTCTAGTAATTTCACAATAGAAGGGAAAGTGAGATGAAGTGATTACGATTACGTATGGGAAGAAACCATTACCTATACCGTTTGTTTACAGTGCTCGATAGTATCTGTTCATCTTGAGTATATTTTGAATTGACTCAAATTTTATTTTCAAATGGAATTTCATGTGATAAATCGCTGAATATGTTGTAGAAGATTTACGGTAAAAATAGTGCATTAAAGGGTGTCCCAACAAGAACGCTAGATTTAAATTTGGCGCCGTTCGAAGTGTCGTTGTTTGACATTTGAACAATTGTTATTTTTTGCTAGTAGAAGGTACGAGGTTAGTAAAAATGGTCCACAATCAACGTCTTTAACTGGAGCTGACATCGTTAAAGTGGCATATATGGTGATTGAAAATCGTCAGTTGAAATTTCAATTCCGATACCACCTAATTAAAATGTATTATAACTGGTGATGAGGCATAGTCTCACGGGTGTCTCATGCAAACCAGTCAACATGCAACAACAATTAAGCTGAAATCGAAAAAACTACGTCAGAATCAACCAAAAATCAAGGTAATGTTGAATATTTTTCTTTAATTATCGCAGTGTTGTGCAAGAGAAATTCTTGCCAGAATGTCAAATAATGAATCAGGAATATTATTTGGTCGTTATGCAGCATTTGAGGAAGTAAATTCGTCGAAAAAGCCCTGATTTATGGGAAGACAACTCATGAAATTGCACTACGATAACGCACTATTGCACAAGCCTATCTTTATTAATTACTTTGTAGTCAAAAATTCAGCAAATATATTTGAGGAATCACCGTATTCATCTGATGTGACACCGATCAACTTCTTCTCGTTCTAAAACTAAAATTCAACACGATTTAGCACCCCGAGACATCCGTTTTGAATTCTCTGTAATTGAAAGTCTCCTTTCATTTTCAATTGTCTGATGTACGAAGTCAATCTTCTGACTCATTCTAGTGCTTTAATTCCTGTACCGAGTGAATTGTGTAAGGGTGCAATTTTAGGGGTTTGTGCACTATTTGGTGTAATGATGATCTTGTGCGCTTTCGAGTTAAAAGTTTTGAATCGTTACGAAGTGACTGGTTAATATTCTCCCTGTTTTCAGTCGTTCTTAATAATCTCGGTCGCCCGGATTTTCGGTTTTCCAGTGTTGTTCCGGTTTCGTCAAACTTGATGTTCCAGTTTCGAAGGAGAGATGTGCTTTGTACAACATTTAAGTGCCGAGAACCTGAAATGCTACCAAGTCTTTTTGTAAAGCTCTTGCACACTTAATACGTGATCCACTCCCGGGAAAGTTCCTGTAGCGACTGAATTCCCTAGAGCCAGGCTAATGGTTGACATACCTCCGAGCCTCTCGAATTCATTGCGTTCACGCAGTAAACTAAACAAATATAAAATTTCTTTTGAGACACCCTGTGGTGGATATTGTAACCACGATTGAGGAGAATTGAACGGCGCTGATCGCTGGATACTCAGGATTTTATTCTAAGACACAAGAAGACAAATTTGGACGCAAAATATTAAGCTAAGGAGCAGATAGATTGGAAGCGTGGATGTTGGACAATGGGGTAAGAAGGTTCGCGGGTCAAATAGCGAAACATCTTGAAGTAATGCGAAAGCGATTACGAGGTGGGACATTTCCCACGAAAGGCAAGTTGGGGGTTTTAATCGGCATACCATACTGGTGAGTTTGACATACCACGGCAGGAGATGACTCCCCTCGATTGCCACAGTGACGGTGTCGTTTGAAACATGTTGGGTTTTTAGTTCTGGCTAGTTTGACGTACCTCTTCGAGTACTGACTGTAGTGTCGCCTTCGTTCGAAACGTGTTGATACTTTATAGTATTTATACCTTTCCCAGTACCCATCTAAGAGCATTACGAGGTAGTCTTTCCCAATTACCATGTACAATAAATTACTTTTGCAACATCTGTTTTAACTTGATTGGTAAAATTTTAAAACTATTTTCATTTAACCTGATGCAATGTCAGTCATCTACTCTTCCGTAAACTCTACAATAAACATTCATCTCCTACCTCCACGCTCCACCCACATAACATTCATCTCCTGAATTCTTGGCCACGGGGCTTCGGAAAAGATTTCTAACAAATTTCCTCTAGAATCGCCCCAAGATTGTGTAGTAGCAGTAGTTGGGGTTGCAGCAGAAAAGCGAACTATTTGCGTTCATCAAACATTTCACGCTCTACAACTTTACAAAGATATATGTTGTTGGCGTTGGTGTTGGTGTTGCAGCATCTCGGGGATTATTAAAATAGACAAGAATTTCTCTCTAACAAAAAACAGTCATATGAACAGCAGAGAATCCCTAATGGCAATTTATTATGTTTACAAAAAACGACAACACCACCGGAGGAACAACAGCGTGTTATAGATAGAATGCACAATATAGTCAAAGTACCCGATATAGATTTATAATACCCTGACCCCACCAACACTGCCGCAGAGGGCCAAAAGCAGAGGAGTGAGTGAGTGAGAAGGATGAGAAGCAGTCAACACAACACACAAAGACAACAGCGGCAGGCCTTCAGGCAGCCCAATGTTGCACATAGCAAGTAGGAACTATAATACCTCTATGGGCTAGCTGATGTATCTTTGGAGCTGTTGTACTGTAAGAAGCAGAGGTGAAGGCGCAGGCAGTAGTAGAGAGTTGCTAGCTGACTGGCTGGCCGGCTAAGGAGATGCGTTAAACTATAGAAATCTCGGCTAAAAGTTTTTAAAGCAGCAAAACAAAATAAAAAAAAAAACGAGTGTTGTTGTTTATACTTGTACATATTTAAAAATATAATAACAACAGCAACCAACACATCGGCAATGAGGGGACAACGCCAGCGTGAAGAATAATCATAAATAATGAAAACTGAATAATGATGAAGAAAGTGGAGGGATAAACTGAAATTGAAAATGACAAAAACATGTACAAGATAACCGCACCAGAACTGAACGACCGACCGTTCCTGCCCCATAAAACACAGGGCACCGTTGCACAGTGGGTGTAAATGAGGAAAAGCAGGAAAAAGTATTATGCCACTCCTTAACGGTGTGACTAATTTTGATAAAATTTCACACAGACGTTTTCGAAGTGGTGGGAGGCTAATGTTATACGAATCCGCATTTTAGGTATAATCAGATCCGCACAGTGGCAGTTCAAAATGTATCGTAACCACGTTTTTTCATCATCGGCTAGATCTTGAAAAATCTGCAATAAAAACATGCTTACATGTACCGGTCATCTTTTATAGCGGCTTAAAATAATTTTTGTTTTCATTTTTCCTTCTGATTTTTTACAGTTTTTTGCCAACTGTAAATGCAGATGAAAGCCAAAATTCGGTTTTGAAAAATTTATATTGTGCTGATAAAACCGCGTTTTTTCATCATCGGTTAGATCTTGAAAAATTTGGAAAAAAATGCTTACATGTTCGGTTTATCTCTTATAGCTCAGGGGAGATGCGCGGTTTAAAATAATTTTTTTTTAAATTTTCCTTCTGACTTTTACTATTTTTTACCAGCTGTAAATAGAAATATAAGTCAAAATTCGTGTTTGACAAATTAATATTGTGCTGCTAAAACCACGTTTTTTCATCACCGGTTAGATCTTGAAAAATCTGCAGAAAAACATGCTTACATGTAACGGTTATCTCTTATAGCTCGGGAGAGATGCGCGGTTTAAAATAATTTTTTTTTAAACGTTTCCTTCTGACTTTTTACGAGTTTTTGCCAATTGCAAAACAGATGGAAGTCCGAATTTTTTCGGAAAACGTATTTTCGAAAGGCAATAAAATTTCACCTAATCTGCAAAAGAAATCAAGTGAATAACTTCTGTATGTTAAAGATGGCAGGGGTCTCAATTCAAATATTATGAAAAGCATATTTTTGCAACAATTTTCAGGAAGAGTACTATTACCTTTTCGTCGCTTGCGGTAAAAAGTTGCTCTGCAATGTCTAAATCTTTGTATTATTCTGAAAGGTAATAAAATTTAGAGCACTTAGGACAATTTAAGCAGTCTTCCTAGATGTTACAATGGCGACTGCAACATGTTCCAAATATGTAATGCTTTTGTAACAAAAAATCAACTTTATAACTCAAAATATCTCTAAATGCACAAGTTCTTGTTCAATTATTAAAATGGGAATTTATAACGGTATTTGTTTAAAATAAATGTGCCAAGTTTGTTTATTAGTTATTCATAAACAACGAAGATACAAAGTAATTTGCCTAAAATCCCTGAATAAAAATGGGTGAAGAAGTAGAAGCTGATTGAATGCAGCTGGGACAAATGGACCGTTGAAACGGTTGTTGTTATTGCTGCAATAAATTTGATGTGATGTTCGACGCTGGACTCGGTTGGAAATTTCTGGAGTAGGTTGTGGACTGTATTTTGGGATTGAAGTAATCTTCTGTACCGCTGTGAAGGCAAGTCGATGCTGATGAATGTTATGGCACCTTTTAATCAGATAATTTCTCAAGGGATTTGAGAAATTATTTGGTTGTAGGTTGTAAAATAAAAGAAATTAAGAAATTAATTGCAATTCAATATAAGTATATTTGGGAAGCTGTGATGCTTACCGCTTGAGTTGTGAGAGTACTATTTTGGTACTTTTGGTGTTCGTTTTGGAATTGTTTTATTTTATCTACAATTAGAACATTTTATAGCCAAAATTTTATCGCATTCAGTGGAATATGTTGTTGTTGTACTTTCTGTGAATTTAAAACAGATTCCGATATTATTATACCTTCTGACTGGCTAGCCTACTCGTGGACACGATAATATAATATTTTGCCAGATCGTAGATGGGGATTCTACATGGGCTACATCGAAAAAACAAGTTGACCGAATTTCAGAATTTCATTTTATCCTCTACAACTTCACATTTGTAGGCTGGAGTAACTTAAATTTTTGTCCATAGCATTTGCATATAATGCTTGGTAGGATATGAACGATTCGACCGATTAACCAAACAAATGGCTGATGGCCCACTTACCTGATATATTCTTAGATTCATATCTCTTCTATGCGCTAAACAATATGTAGTCGACTTTGGTACACTCTGAGCGTTTGCTAAAGTTAGATCTCTCAATGAAAACGGACAGCAGTGCCACATCCCTTCTGGCACCTCCATAAAAATAGGCCGATTTTCCAAAATTCCATGTTTCCTCTGCCGCCTATAACTTGTGTTTAATATATTGACTAACAATTCTCTGTAAGCTCTAAGAAAGATTGTCCAAGTAACCGCGCCCCTTCTGGTACCTCTCTTGCAAATTGTGGATTTAATCCATATTGTCTTAGCTTCATATCTAGTATGTTTCATTTCTAGTGGCTTCATTTCATTTCAATCAAATTTGCACACTTTATGCGTTTGGTGGAGTAAGTTTTGGGATTGGCAACAGAGAGCATTGCCATATCTCTTCTGGTATGTTCCATAAAAATAACCGATTTACCCCATATATTCCTAGCTTTATATCTCTGTAGTAGTGATACTGAATTCAATTAACGCTTTCAGCATTTGCTAAAATAAGTCCTGGGAATGGAAACGGAGGACATTGCCACACCCCTACTGGTACCCCCTTTAAGAATTAACGAATTAATCCATTTATTATACCCCCCATAAAAATTACCGATTTAACCCATATATTCTTAGCTTCGTTTCTAGTAGCTTCATTTCTAGTAGTTGTATTGATTTGAATCAAATTTGACACACTATATGCGTCTGGTGAAGTAATCCTTTCTAGTATCTCCCATAAACTCCATATGGAATTATGGGGCGATTTACCCCATATATTCTTAGCTTTATATCTCTGTAGTACTGATGCTGAATTCAATTAACACGTTCGGCATTTGGTAATGTAAGTTCTGGGAATGGAAACGGAAGGCATTGCCACATCCCGTGTGGTACCCCCCTTTAGGAATTAACGAATTATCCCATTCATTATACCTCCCATAAAAATTACCGATTTAGTCCATACAATATTAGCTTTGTATCTCTTTAGTAGTGGTACTGAATTCAATCAAATTTGGCACACCTTAGATATTTGAGGCAAGTAAGTTCTGGTTATGAAGGCATTGTCACACCCTTTCTGGTACCTCCCGATTTATCAAATTTAATTTTTTCGCTGTAATCCTCCAGTTAGGTATTTATGACAATCTGTCAGTTATTTAAGCCGGTAGAATATTCTTTTTAAATGGGTGTGGCGTCGCCTACTTTTTATTCACATATCTCACACATATTTCTTTCTATATCAGTATCATATGAGTCAAATCACATTTTTATACCTCCAAAAATTCGTTGGATATGACCGTTCAAAATGTCAATTTGTGTGGGCGGTTCCAGGGACATTTTTCCAATTCTAACTTAATACAACGTAAGAGTATTTGATGATCTACTGTTAAATTTTTAACTTAATATAACATATGATAATTTCGTGACAGTGGCAGTTACAAACTGTTAAATTTTGATGTTGGTCGGTTGGTTACTTTAGCCACAATAAGGGAATTTTAAAAAGAGGCGTGACATCACGCTTTATTCGAACTTCTTTCTTTTTTGGTGTCATAAGTCAGATCAGGTACATCCATTAAGTCGTGAAATTTGTTTTTATTGATACGCCTCAAATTCATCAAAATTAGTCGAACTTTTAAGGAGTGACATGAAACTTTCGTTTACCTTCACTGTGCGTTGCAGAAACCACAGAAGCAGAAGATGGATTCAAGTGAGAAAGACAAAGCAACAACTGGCGGCAGCACTACCAACACTTGAGTGGCCAATATCTTTAGACTCATCAGCAAAGTCGTCATCATCATCATCATTTTTAGCATTACAACATGTTGGAGAACGTTTAAAAAGCCTCTTAACTAAAACCCAAATAAATATTATTTGTTTTGTTCGTTTCATATGAAATTTAATTCTCAACAATTAAATGCAAAATATGCAAAACGAAAATTGTCCAAAAAAGTTAAAAGAGTTCGTTATAAAAAGACATTTCGTAATTTCTTTGTCACTGGTAGGAAGAAGCCCTGTCCATAAATGAGATTAAGTGCTTCATAAATATTACGAAAGTTCTACAACATTCGGTGGTGCTGGCACAAAGAGGAACATTTTATAGGTTGCGGCATTCAGAAAATAAAACAGAAACCGAGCAAGGAACTTTTCACTCAAGCTGTGAATAATGTGGTGCAACATGACAATAATGGTTTTTATTCAGAAACAGCTCAAGCTTTTTATTTGACAATGTTTTGTGAAAGGAAGACTATGCTTAACTGTTGGTCGTTTAATGTTCGTCATATATTATAATAAAAAAGTACTGGGAGTTGATCAATAAAATACAAAATAATTGTTGTTCGTTCAAATTTATTGCATCGCCAACAAAGTCAGCCCCTTTCGAAAGAATAGATTTATATCAATGACTAATCCCATCAAATCCATCCATCCAACCACATAATCCACCAAAAAAAATTTATTGCATTTTTCGGAAAAGATTTCAGTTCTCGCTGCGAATTCTCTTTTATATCGACTCACAATTGCTGTCCTGAAGTGCTAATTTGAGTTGAAGTTGTGTTTTGGAACGGGATGAAGTTGATCGGTATCATATCCTGTAAATACAGCGATTGTTTGATGATATTTGTTGTCATGGTGCAAGTCCATGTGTTGTCTTCCCATAAATCTGGGCTTTTTCTAAGAATCTGTTTTCTCAAATGCAGCATGACGACCAAATAATATTCCTGGTTTATCGTTTGATATTCTGGTAAGAAATTCAAATGCACAAAACTGCGATAATTAAAAAAAATTGTTAAATTTACCTAGATTTTTGATAGATTCTGACGTTGTTTTTTTTATTTTAATTGAAATCTTGTGGACTGGTTTGCATGTGAAACCCGCAAGATTATGCCTCATCACCAGCTATAACACGTATTAATAATGTGGGAACGGAATTGGCTCGTTCTAACATGCCTTCAGCAATGTTAGCGTGATTGAGTTCTTGAAAAAATTCGAGAATAGTCGATGGGCAACGCGTTTTATACCCAAATAATCATGTAAAATGAAACATATTGATTTATGACAGAGACAAATTTCAGCGGTTATCTCTCTCAAATCTAATTGACGATTTTCAGTCACCATATCTTTCACTTCAGCGATGCTAGTGCCAGTTGAAGACGTTGGTTGTGTACCAGATTAAAGCAAATCTTGCACAGTGTCTCGACTCATATGCACGCGACATCCTTACTATAAATCTCCTGCAACTTATTCAGTGATTCGGCATACGAAATTCCACTTGTAATACAAAATTTGACTCAAAATCTTTGGTAGATAATATAAAAATATCAAAACATACTCGAGATGAACCTATACAATCGAGCACTGTAAACAAATTGGGTGTCCCAACAAGAATGCAAGATTTAAATGATTGATGCAGTAATTGAATTGTTTCTCTGGCTGTATGACATGTGGCACTGTCTTGTTGAAACCACATGCCCTCCACACTCATTTCTTCAACTCTAGGCACGAAAAAACTGGTTATTATTCCACAACACCGAACCTCATTGACTGTTTGTGCTTGACATGCCTCATTTTCATAAAAAAAGGGTCCAAGGATTCCTCCAGCCCAAAATCCACACCACACAGTGACACGATGAGGATGCATTTGCTTCTCGTGAATCGCTCAAGGATTTTCCTCACCCCAAATGCGACAATTCCGCCTATTGACGAAGCCATCACGATGGAAATGGGCCTCGTCACTGAAGGTGATTTTATCGGTAAAATCACTCCCTTCGCTGTCCATGGTCAGCTGGCTTCAGTTCTTGAGTCAATTGAACTTTGTATGGATGAAGATGCAAATCTTTCGTCAAAATTCGCTGCATAGTGGTTTTGGAGACACCAATTTGCTAAGCTCGGTGCCGAATTGAGGTGGATGGAGTTTGAGCGACACCATCACGTACAGCTGCGAAATTTTCGGTTTTATTTCAAAAACTCAAAAGCGTAAAGGTGGCTGGCTAAGACATTCTAGAATGAGGCAATGACAGAACGACGCACGCATTCATAAATCGCATTATAACTGGCGCTAAGACAAAGGTTTACGAGTTTGATTCGCAAACCAGTTAACAAGCTTCGGAATGGCACTTTCCATCCGAGACTAAACCGAAAAAAACAAGTCAAAGTCGATCAAAAGGCAAAGTAATGTCGACTGTTTTCTCTGCTTATCGCGGTTTTGCGCAATTGGAATTCTTGTCAGAGCATCAGACGGTAAATAAAGAATATTATCTAGATGTTGCGTGGCATTTAAGAGGACAAGTTTATCGAAAAAGGCCAGAAACTCTACAAATATCATCAGGCTTACTTTTTCTCTCTTTTCAAATGTTAAACTAGTTCTCCAAGACACCCGTTTTCAGTCGACAGGAGACATAAAAATATTCCCGGAGACGACTAAACTCTTTTCCGGAAAATGCATTTGAAAAATGATTAGTTTTGATGATTAATTTTTTTTGTTTTGATAAAAGTGTATTATTGTGAAAGTGGCCTACTTCGAAGGCTACACAATGCATTTGAATGAATAATATATATTTTTAGTTTTGTTCACAAACTTCTGATATCATTTTGACATTATGTTTAGACTTAAACAAATGAACAGACGCATAGTTGGGCAAATGGCATTATAAGGTTGGGCATTATAAGTAGTCGAGATTGATTATATAATAATGTAATCCATTGTATCCGTTGGAAGAGGGAGAGTTCAAACTGCGAAGTGGTGATGTACTATTGGTTGAGTCCGACTATGTTAAATGTTAACGATGTTTTATGTATTCTACTAAAACCTTTTACAAGAAAGTTGTAGGAATTAAGTCCAACTTAGTTATGGTTTACAAGCCGTGGTTTGTGATTTGTATTTCCTTGTAAGCAAAAATACTGTTAATACTACTTTTAAAGCTCTTGATTGCTTTTCTCAAAATGAGTCAAAAGTGATGTCGCTGTTAAAAAAGTAAATATGCAAAAATGATCTTTACAGGATAGTATCTCAGAAAGCGTACTTTTAATTTCATCCATTTTTTGCACAGAAATAATTCTATTTGTTGTCAATGAATTGTCACAATTTCAGAATGATTTTTTCGTAGCTTTAGGACAAAGGACAACTATAGTAAACAAAATTATTATAAAATCATATTTCCTATTTTTCAGCCAAATACAGTGCAATACATTTTTGTATTACAATTTGTAGTCAAATTAAGTACAAAGCGAACTCCAAATATTTTTCTCACACACATTTTTTTTAGTAATAGGCTGTATTGAAAAATAACTTTGTAATTAATTTTACAGTTTGTAAAACATTTTTTTTTTAAATTTTGTTTTTTTCAATGTTTGTATCGGGTTTAAAAGCAAAGTTAAATAAAGACCACATAGGTCTATGATTTCGATGAAACTTTTATTTCATTGTAATGCTTGGACCCTGCCATTATGTGTGGAATATTATGTCATTTCAATGACCGCCCCTGGATTGGTTGCAGCAGTGCAACTTTGTGAGGTAGTTTTCGACTACTTTTTCGCACATTTGGGGCAGTATTTCGGCGATAACTTGGTGAATGTTAGTTTTGAAATGATCCAACGTTTGTGGATTATCAGCGGAAACACGGTCTTTAATGTAATCCCACAGAAAAAAAGTCTAACGCCGTCAAATCGCATGATCTTGGTGGCCAATTGACGTCGCCAAAACGTGAAATTACGCTTTCTGGAAACTTCTCATGCAGTAAAGCCACAATCGGTCTTGTCCAGTTCATAACCTTCAATTGCAGGCAAAAAAAAATGTGGTTATCATATGGCGATAGCGCTTTGAATTGAAAATCGTATTATGCGCCAAAATTTCTCTAACAAAAGCGATATGTTCGGCAATGCATACATTGCGATGATGAAAAGGCCTGACCACATCTGTAACGCTTCCAGTGTCTTCAAATTTCTTAATAATCTTGCCAATTACTTGCACAGTAGGTCGATTATGACGATCATAATTACCACGCCATGCACGAAAAGTACCCCCGTTTGAATCACTAGACTTAACTTCTTCGGTTGTTAAACGATCCAAGTTCGTAAATGGCAAATGTTTCACTAAATAAATAACACTTCAGATGACAGGTATTTAACAGCTGACAGCCTTGCCAGACTGACGGTTTTTAAACTACTAAATAGATAGCCCATTATAATTGTACTTATTATACTTAATAAGTATATTATTAATATACTTATAATTGTACTTATACGTATTATAAGCATATTGAAGAAAATTATTCAAGAAACTTTGCAAACCATTTTTAAGTGCGTACTATTTCCACTCGTACTTAAATCAGGTAAAGTCTATTTATTTTTCACTTACTCGTTTGAAGTAAAACTGTATTAGCATTGATCAGATTTGATTTGATTATGCACTTTATTATCTTCTTACACCTTATTGCATCCCAAATTTAATACAGGCTCTTTTTGAGAAAGCACCATAAGAAGAACAGTATACTGTTTCTTCTAGGAAAGTATTTGGCTATAAATGCTAACGTTTTCATATTTTTTCACGACTGTTCTTCTAATAGCACTCCTACGAACGTCTCGCCAAATAAAATAGGCGTTGAACATTCTAATGGAATTAAGTAATTTCAACATATTTCCATTTCTAAAACTTCCGTTCCGTTTCTGTATTATTTTTTTACGATTAATGTATTATATTATCAATTTAATTTTCCTCTGTTCTGCAACTCATTTCATGCCGCTACTCTACACATTCCCCGGCTTTAGTTCAACATTCAGTCCCAATAAATATTACTCAATAAAATTGCATTAAAAAGGATTCTTCGTATCCTTTGATAATCCCTTAATGTTATTTAAAACCGTCATAAAACAAAACTGACCCTTGGCAACCAGCAACTGAAAGCCACAACTCCCCCACGAGTCCTCAAAATATCCTCGTTTTATGGCGGGAAAAATAAAGCAAATACTCAGCTCTTTATTTGCCCATCACAACACATTGAGATGGCAACACAAAGAAGAGACGACAACATGGAGTAAACCAGAAAAAACGACATTAAAGGGAATTACAAACAAAAAAACGCTCACCCAGAAAAAAGCAATAATGATGTGATCGAAAAAAAAATATAGCAGAAGGAAGTCTGACCGAAAATTTGCAGACGAAGAAAAACGAACACAAAGAAGGCGGTCCGAAATGAGTGAAAAAAATTGATGTGAGATTCGACCAGAAAACTAAATTATTAAGGAGTTGATTTCTCTTGATGTATCGAGACAAAAGATGCAGAAAAACTACAGTTGACTGGGGAAAACGCGTTCATGAAATGTGTACAGAAGATCCAAAAAGGATGAAATTGCCAGAAAAATAAAACAAAAACAATAATCTGTGAAAGCTGTTGAAGACAATCCGTTGTCGTGCCACAGTGGTTGACTACGATATTTATATAAAATTTGCTCATATAAAATGATTTCATAGAAGCGTATTTTTAGCTCGAAATTTCTATTTGAAACAATTTCAATACACAGGTTTTTATTGAGGTTGAATATAGACCGCTCCTGACTATAGATCATTCGGAACAATTATGTATATAATCGTGGGTTCGATACATAAGCAAACCCTAAAAATCCCTTTGATGCAGGCGGCACACACACTATTTTGTCCTCTTGTAACGAGTACACAAACATAGAGAGAGCAGAAGGAGATAAATCAAATTTGGCACATATTGTTGTTGGGTGACAGTTAAGAAAAAAATTAAACTGTACACCCACTAGAAATAATCCCTGTGGTACCTCCCATACATATGGAATACTGGGCCCCGAAATATTATCACAACATAATACTCCACTGGATAGTCTTCTAATGACCACAATTTGCTCGAATTAGTATATTTTTAGACTGCTTCTGAGTGAGAAAATTGAACAGAATCGAATTATACGAGTACGTAGTTAGTATCTCCTATACAAATGGGCCTGTAATCTTCACTTTGAAAGAAATCGGATTACTGATACTTCTCATATAAATCGATCTATGGATACCCAAAATTTAGTCACGCAATAACACTCTACTAGGTGATGTGATTTTGATTGAATTTAACACACCAAATTTTATATTCAAGTGGAGATTACTTTGAAAGGAATGGAAGCATTCGTTCTTGTTGCCCCCATGCGAACGGATGTTTGGACAGCGAGATATAGTTAGAGTACACCACCCTATTGGATGATTAGATTTTACAAAACTTTACACATTTCTAATCAAACTTTGCTTCAGGTTTTTGTTTCAAACTCAGGTCAGGTACCTCTAATATAAACGGGTCTGATAGTAATGCCATAACGTAATGGATGATCTGATTTTGATCAAATTTTATACCACTAAACACATTTACTATTTCATGATATACGGAGAAAATTTTATTATACTGCAACAACATCCTATGGGATTATGCGATTTGAAAGCACACTACTCTTTTCACAAAGAAATGTGTCTACACTTTTCGCATAGAAAAGTGTCTACAATTCTCGCATAGAAAAGTGTCTACACTTCTCGCATAGAAAAGTGTCTACACTTTTCGCATAGAAAAGTGTCTACACTTTTCGCATGGAAAAGTTCCTACACTTTTCGCTTAGAAAAGTGCTCACACTTCTCGCTTAGAAAAGTGCTCACACTTTTCGCATAGAAAAGTGTCGACACTTTTCGCTTAGGAAAGTGCCTACACTTTTCGCATAGAAAAGTGTCCACACTTTTCACACAAAATGGGTTTACATCTTTTGACACAGAGAAGTGTCTACACATTTTCATATAGAAAAATCCACTGTGCTTGACAGTGCTAAAAGCCATTTCGACGTAATTGCGGAAAATCGTTATTAAATATATAAAATAATTTGATAGCTACCGAAAATTGGCATCCGCGCTATTATTAAGATTTTCAAAGGAGGAGTTTTTTTACGCAAGATGTACGATAGCGTCGGTTTTTTTTTTGGCAGTTTTTTTTACTAAGTTTTTGGTTGCTGTTGTTGTTGAAGTAAAATAATCGTATATTGCTGCACAGAGGACAAAGTCGAAAGCAAAATTAAAATAAAAGGGGAAAACACGTAGACAGGCGATGTGACAGGCATTGGTAGCCATAGATGTACGAATACATTCCGTGAAAGTATACAATCAAATGCCAAACATCTGTAGTTCACTAATACTGAAACGAAACTTCACATGTGATTCGTATATGAGTAAATCCATGCCAAATCCTAGTATGCAGTTTGTCCATTTGTCTCTGTAAAAACATATTTTTTTCAGAAGTAAAATGTTGTACATTTTTAATATTTAAATCTGTTTAATTATGGGGGCTATAAACCGGTCGGCCGTGGCATAATTTTTGGAACATGTCATTCTAATGCATATGATCGTGGATTCGAACCCCAAACAACCACCTGTCATTATTTGATTGGCGGTCAGCTCGAAGTGTTTGACGAATATTTCGAGTGGAGTCGACAAGTCTAGTAAATGATTCTCAAACTGGCCTTCGGACTCGTTTCTAAACTGTAGCTCTCGTTGAGTGAGTCCAAAAAGAGAGCGCATGTGAGCTTAATGGATATTAGAAGCTGCATGAATTCCCTGTTTGTTTTGATAAATATTTCTGTGCGTAACAATCATTGCAACATTATTTTTTTGGTGGAAGAATGATGCTTTCTATGTCTTAAACATCCCTGCAATAGCGATTCCAAACGAAGTTTCCGTGAAGAGCTGCGAATATTTTGGTAGCATCATAAATATACACTCTTCATGGAAAACATGCGTGCGCTTAACAATCATTGAAACATTATTTATATTTTAGGAAATAAACGAAAGAATGATATTTTATGTGTCCTAAAAATCCCTGCAATAGTATTTCCAAAAAAAAAAAAAATTGTTCGTGAAGAGCTGCGTGTCAGCTATCGAATATTTCGGTAGCATCATAAATATGTACTCTTCATAGGAAGTGAAAATTTCGTTTGATTTGTGTATTGGCTTCATTGGTGAAACTTCTAATATTTACTATTTACCCT
>JAHXMU010000056.1:936275-985062 GCA_019455685.1 Philornis downsi | reverse complement strand
GAATTTTGTTTGCAAAACTTCAACTCTGAGTTTTGTTTCAATAATTTGTCACACAGCCAGGACGTTTGTAGCATAATTCCGAAAAGCCAATTTCAAAAAATTCCACATATCCTTGGCCTATAAGTTCTTCTGACCTTACTGCATCTAATTTTTTTCTTCCGAATTTAATGCAAACAGGAATTTTATTAAACAAAACCAACAAATTTGGCTGACTTAAAGCATTGCATTCGGCTAATAAATGATGCAACTTCGGCAGGCGATAATGAATAAGGTATGTCATTGTGCCACCGACATTCTTTCTGGCTGTCCGAGATTCGAACAGTGCAGGGCAATGTAAAAGTGGGACATTAAAAGGCCGCAGAAAACATTAGACATAATGCTAGGTATAAGTCCCTAGCCTGGCTATTAATCACCATTTAAGTAGTTAATGAATTATTTTTGAGGGTCGTGGAAAAGGGTATGAATTAACAGCCAGCCTAGAGACTTTATAAGTCTCTCCCACACTATGACGCAACAGTATGAGTGACTGTCCCTCAGGTATTGGCGATGCAATAAATGGTTTTAGACTTTAAGAATCCAATAAACCCTAAAACAGTGGACATCTACGTAAGCTTTAGACCTCCACAAAAAGGAGCGTCTGCACAACATACTTGTGCGGCCACGTTGAAATTCAATTAGCCCTGGTCTTATCGCTCGGAATGAACGCAGCCCCAAAAGCTTTGCTAAACTACATCTTTTATATTGTATGCAGATCATTCTATTGATATTCAGTGGTATCATATTATCCGCCACACATAAATTTTATGATGTAGCACCTTTAAATTTGGTATTTGCTATGGGTACGATTAAATTTACAAAACACAGTATTATTTTAATAGAAGTAAATTCTCCGTTTCATTTGCAATTCTACGAAAGCGGTCCCAAAACTAGTTTACCTAACAAAGGAGATACAAAATGGTTGGGAAAAATTGTATTTATTTTTCAAAATAATCTTCTCTTGACACGATACACTTTTTCCAGCGATATTCAATCAATATATATATATGTATATTCAATATTTGTTAGCTTCTATACCCAGTTTATAGTAAGAACGTTCATACTCCTTAAAACAGCTGGCAACCGCAAATTCCATCTTTTCATTGTTGCAAATCTTTTAACACCAAGCCATTTTTTCAAGTTTGGAAATTGAAAATAGTCCAAAGAAGCTAAATCTGGCGAATGAGGTGCGTGATGAAGGAATTGAAAATTTTATTAATTAATTTTGACCATCGCAATAGTGGATGTTTGAACTGTAGTATTGTCTTGATGGAAAAACCTTTTCTTTTTCGCCAAATGAGACCTTTTTTCCATAATTTCCTTCCTGGATATAATCAACATAAATAATTCCAATCGCATGTTAAGAAACCGACGCCATGACCTTCGATGCAGATGAAACCGTCTTTGCCTTCTGTGGACACAATTTTCGCATTCCAGTCCACTGCTTAGACTATTCTTTTGTTTTAGGTGTAAACTGGTGGACCCATGTCTTATGTCCATGGTTATAAGTTGACGCAGAAATTCGGCTTTATTGCGGTGAATCATCGTACTGAAACATTTTCACGACACTGTTTTTTGATCTATTGAAAGCAAGCACGGCACCCATCTTGCGCACAGCTTTCTCTTCTTCAAATGTTCGATTAATATACGATTTATTGGACTTTTTGAATTGCCTGTCATTTCAGCTATCGCACGCACCTTCAGCCGACGATCATTCAATAGCATTTTGTGGATTTTCTTAACTGTATCTGCCGTGGCACCTCAATTGGTCGACTACTACGGGGTTCGTCTTGGCAGCTCGTACGGCCTCATTCGTGCTAGCCAATATTTTACAGATGTAAACGTAGGAGCAGACTTTCCCGGAGTAGGATCTACCCCGGCTTTAATATTGGTTGGACTGAGACCTTTCAAACGAAAATATTAAATTACATAACGGTGACCAATTTTTCTATGTTTACAAATTCACTGAGAACGTTTAGTTTTGATGGCTGAAATAAAAATATTAAGCAATGTGGCGGCTTGAAACATAAAACATATATTTTTTAAGATTGCCACTTTTCACCAAACTAATTTTTGCAAACTATTGACACCATCATCTTTACGTCAAGTCGGTTAGCTTTGGGACCGCTCTCGTAGCTGTCGTCACACAATTCTTATTAAAATTATATTCGCCATCTAAATTCCGTCATTCCTAAAAAATTGGCGTGTTCTTCGCCACCATTCATTCATTTATTCATTCACTCATATGTTGCACATATCAATTTCCTTTTATGGCTTTGAATTTCCTGATTTCCACCAAGATTAGAATTCGTAGCTGCAAAATATACATATACTGGTATGTATGTACATATACATATATACGTGTAGTGATATGTATATACATATACATATACTTATGTGACTGCATATGTCGTCGGAACTATATATAACTTTGTGTTATATTCTTATACGAATATTAAAGATTTATCTCAAAAGAGATTTGATTTGTTGTACTTTGTTGTGCTCTTGGCTTTTATGCCGCCCCAGTACTACTCTGTCACCATGATAGCGATGCTGTAATGATATTGTGGCGGAAGTGGCATCATTTCTTTTTTCTGTTGCTTTTTTTTTTTGCTTAACGTCTTCTTTTTCGGTTTTATCATGATTTTATCTCAGATATTTCAGATTTCTGTTGTCTGCTGTTTGCTGAAATAAGAAGTAAGAGATGAAAAGAATAAAAACATTGTGAGAACAACAAATCGTTTTTCAGTTATCTAGATTTCGGGGTTGCAGGAAGAGAAATTAACTGTTGGTGATGTTGTAATACTTATAGGTAGATATAAAAGTAAATATTAATATAGACATTGGATTTTCATTCACGAGGAAAATAAAGCCAAGGTGACAAATGTGAAAGTGAAAATTAAAAATTGAAGATAGAAAATGAGCTTGAGACTGAGATAGCTGACACCTGTAACCTGGAAGTCATAGAGAAACAGACAAACAGCTTGTTATACATGCATCAACTACAAGTATTGATTGGAATACAATTTTCTATATGTCAAATATTAATGAACAAATTGAATTTTTGGTTGGTCACATCAGTCTGCTGCAACAAAGCCATAGATTGATGCTGAAGTAAAAGCTTTCATATACTAAAAGGGTTTTGGTCTACGTTTGATGAAAGGAGTTTTAGATACATATATGAATTCCATAATTAACATTTACAAAACAGAGTCAACGACTTGACAAGATATAACAAAACCTTTTACTACGGCAAAGATTGGGTTGGAAAGATTGATGTAGTAAATATACAGACGTATTTGATAGTCATACTAGGGCCAAACCTAGCCAACTCGATCTGTAGGTGGTGCCAGAGGCTTGAAAAATATTATTTTGGTGAAAAGTGGCAACCTCATAAAACATATGTTTTAAATTTCAAGGCGCCATGTTGTTTAGTATCGTCATTTGAGTCATAAAAAATAAACAATCTCAGTGAATTTGTAAAATTGGTCACCGTTATGTAATTCAATATTTCCATTTGAAAGGTGTTAGTCTAAGCGATATTAAAGCTGAACTAGATTCCACTCTGTGGGAGTATGATCCTTCGTTTACGACTGCAAAATATTGGTCGTATACGATCTCAGTGAATTTATGTATAAACATAAAAAAAATTGGTCGCTGTTATGTAATTTAATATTTCCATTTGAAAGGCCTCAGTCCAACCAATATTAAAGCCGTGCTAAATTCTCTCCTGCAGGTGTCTGTTTTTTCATTTACGAGTGTAAAAGATTGAGTAGCAGAGTTTAAACGAGGCCGTACAAGCTACCAAAACGAACACCGTAGTGGTCGACCAATTGAGGTGTCCACGCCAGACACGCTTAAGAAAACCCACAAAATGGTATAGCATGATGGTAGGCTGCAGGTGCGTGAGCTGGTTGAAATGACAGGCATTTTAAATAGTGATATACATACATCGTATCTTGATCGAAGATTTGAAGATAAAAAATTGTGTGCAATATGGGCGCCGCGCTTACTTTCAATACAGCAAAAACAGCATCGTGAAAATCTTTCAGTAGAGGAGTAGAGTTTGGGATGTTTTACCGCATTAAAGCCGAATTTTTGCGTCGATTTATAACCATGGATGAGCCATGGGTACACCACCTCACACCTGAAACAAAGGCCAAGGAAAAGTCAAATCAGAGGACTGACTGTAATGCGAAAATCGTGTTCAAAGAAGTCGAAGACGGTTCCATCTGCAGGCAAGTTTATGGCGCCTGATTTTTGGGATGCTCATGCGATTATTTTTATTGATTATCTTCAAAAAGGAAAACCCATCAACGGCGAATATTATGCAAATTTATTGCAGCTTTTAGGTGATACAATTATGGGAAAGAGGACACAATTAGCGAAATAGAAGGTGCTGTTTTATCAAGACAATGCTTCAGTTCACACATCCACTATTGCGGTGTCCAAAATTAATGAATTAAAGTTCGAATTGCTTCATCACGCAAATTATCTGCCAGATTTACCTCGCTCGGACTATTTTCTGTTTTCAAATTTTAAAAAATGGCTCGGTGGTAAAATATTTGGCAGCAGTGAAGAGGTGGAGTCTGCGATTGATGGCTATTTTAAGGAGTTTGACAGTAAACAGGTTATCGAAGCTCTTGGATATCATTGGAAAAGTGTATCGAGCTACACGCAGATTATGTCGAAAAATAGAGAAATTTTTTCCCAACCTTTTTGTAGCTGTTTTGTTAGGTCGGCTAGTTTTAGAATCGTCTTCATATGAACCCTGATGAATCGAACTACAATTTCGTAAATTTTCTAGTGACTAATCCTAAATGTGCAAAACACGCGGCTGTTAGTAACTTATCACCTCACACAGATTTGCTTGAGCTTATCCCAGAGTACACAATTACCCATCCTTGAGTAACCCACACACATCGCGGTGGGAAATGAGAAATGATCGCTTGTACACTACGCATGAGAAATGAGTAATGGGATGTGCACGAACTACCCACGAAAGTGGGCAACTACACATGAACATTACTCATCACTGATGGGCAATGTGTAGTAGCCATCTGTACATTACACATTGGTCATGAGAAACTACCCACCGTCGTGTGTAATTACTCACGATAGCTACACATTTCTTACGATGAATGTGGAATTTTACACACCACACACTCATGGGGGTCGAGCATGGTGATCGATTCATCAAAAATTTCCTTTGGAATCCATATTTCGTAGGCTAAAATAACTCGAATACATGGTTATCAATTGTATTGCTTTACATTGCTTGGTAAAAAGTCCGAATAGCGAGGCCTTTTGTAGTACCTTCTATACAAATTATCTATTTATTATTATCATTATTATATTATCTTTATTTAAAATTCACCAAATTTAGTACAGTATGGCATGCTTCGAGCGTTTAATAGGCTTAGTATTGCATAAAGATAGTTGTAATCATGGGTAAACTTTCAATTAGCAATAATCGCACCTCATTAGAATTTCATTGGTTACGATATCGCCTCGGCGGCCACAGCTATTACAGACACTTCGAGTATCGAATAATCGACAAGCCTGTAAATGCTTCTCAAATTGTGACGTTCGGAATAGTCTGTTAATGTTGAGTGAATCTAAAAAAATGGATTGCTTTTCCACGCCTCTTACTGTACATACAAATTGGTCAATTTTTCAAAAATCACTGGTCCCTTTCTAATGCCTAAGTGGAGGACTACAAAAAGGTTCAAGTTTCCGTCTTCAATCATACTTCAGTTTAGAACTTTCTGGACAAGAATTGAACACGCCTCTTCTGGCGCTCTCATACTTGTGCATTAGCGCAAAGGAAAATTTGATGAAGGCATTTCCAAGTCGGTCCACTTATCTGAAATTTTTCTACTATTTTTAATAGCATTTCTCCCAAAACGATTTGGGTCACTACCTGTAATAAAATAATAATTTCCATTATTATTTCACACATTTAATTTTCAAGCCCGACTGTCATAAACTAAGCTTAGTATTTCATGTTCAAACACTTTAATCGTCATCGAAAGCGTGATTGATTTATTGTATGGCCATTTACTTATTATGAATAAATGAATTGTTAAACGACGCAACATTAAATGCAATTAAGTATTGAAAGTGATTTCAACTTTACCGTCACGCTGTGACATCGCGCTCAAAACTACTTTACAACAAATAAATAAATATTTTTTAATGGCATTCTTTGCCGTTTATAAGAAAAAAACGAAACAAAAATATTTTCCAATATGCAGACGAAGGTAAGTTTCATAACATCCAGTAAAATAGCTTCATAATAATGATTTGAACGTAATTAATTTTTTTTTTTTTCAAAAATTAACGCCGGCAATGATGGGCTGTCCTGTCTTGTCTGTAGTCTGGTCAAAGACAACTTCATACAGAATTCCATAGCCGATATTATACCTTGCACATAAACGAACAGTGAGCGTGCCGATCGGTAAGGAAAACAACGTACAGTGGGCTAAAATGCAAAAAAAAAAAAAAAAAAAAAAATAAAATAAAAAAAAAAAAACAAAAAAAAGAAAAAAAAAAATTAAAAAAAAATTAAATAAAAGTGTAATTTTGAATGGCTGATCTGATTTGAAAGAAAATTCACAGAGTTAAAGTTGAAATATTGACGAGCTTAAGTTGTACGTCTGATAAAGAGAGAATGTCATCGAAACGAACTCAAATCCAAAAATACTTTTGATTTGTTTTTGTCTCTGGAACCCAAATCACAAACATTCAAAATTTTGATTTTGTTTCCTGGAACCCAATTCAAATTATATAGAATGTTTTGCTATTTTATATATACAAAACAAAATTACAAACAATTTTGATTTTGTTTCTTACACTCGCAACGAAATTGGAAACAATTTTGGTTTTAATTTAGTTTATGTTTAAGTTTCGTTTGTATTTCATTTGAAATTTTGCATTTCACATAAGCCTAATATTTTTGAATAAAAGCTATGCGAATTTCTGAAAGCCTGGTATTGTAAATACAGAAAAAAAAAATAGATTTGAAATTTTGCTTATTTTTCAACATAATCTCCTTTTAACTCGATACACTTTTTCCAGCGATATTCAATAGCTTCTATACCCTGTTTATAGTAAAAACTGTCAAACTCCTTTAAACAGCCATCAACTACAGGTTCCATCTTTTCATCGTTGCCAAATCTTTTATCACCGAGCCATTTTTTCAAATTAAAAATAGTCCGAGGAAGCTAAATGTGGCGAATAAGGTGCGTGATGAAGCAATTCGAACTTTAATTGATCAAATTTTAACAATCGCAATGGTGGCTGTTTGAACTAGAGGATTATCTTGATGAAAAAAACTTTCTTTTTGCCAAATGCAGCCTTTTTCCACAATTTCATCACCTAAACGCTGCAATAAATTAGCATAATATTCGCCGTTGATGATTTTACCCTTCTGAAGACAATCAATAAAAATAATCTTATGCGCATCCCAAGAAACAGATGCCATGACCTTGCCTGCAAATGGAACCGTCTTCACCGTCTTTGGACAAGATTCTCCCATTCCAATCCACTGCTTTGACAATTTCTTTGTTTCAGGTGTGAAGTGGTGGACCCACGTCGCACCCAGGGTTATAAATCGACATTATTGCGGTGAAACATCGTCAAACTCTACTGCTCTACTGAAACATCTTCTCAACGCTGTTTTTGCTCGATTGAAAGCTAGCTCGGCACCCATCTTGCGCACAGCTTTCTCATTTTCAAATCTTCGATGAATATACGATGTACAGCACTTTTTGAAATGCCTATCATTTCAATTAGCTCACGACAATAATCCAATACCATTTTGTGGATTTTCTTAGCCGTGACTGGTGTAGACAACTCAATTGGTCGACTGCTACGGTATTCGTTTTGGCAGCTCGTACAACCCCGTTTAAACTCTGCTACCCAATCTTTTGCACTCGTAAACGAAGGAACACACACCTTCGAGAGAGAATTTAGCACGGTTTTAATGTTGGTTGGATTGAGATTTTTTCAAATGGAAATATTGAATTACGTAACGGTGGCCAATTTTTTCCATGTTTACAAATTCACTGATATCGTTTACTTTTGATGGCTGAAATAAAAATACCAAAAAGCGTGGCGCCTTGAAACTGAAAACATATATATAAAAACTTTAAACATGTATGTGTAGGGTTGCCAATTTTCACCAAAATATATTTTTTTTTTCAAATTACTACAATCCATCTATACGTCAGGTCAGCTAGTAAAAAAAACTTGAAATTTGATTTTGAATTGAAATATCTTTCTTCTATTTAATTTCTTTTCTCTCGCTTATTTCTGGTACAAGATGGGCCTAAAAAACTTTGGAGCCAGGAGTGGGATTTTATTTTTTGAAAAGTGTGCATATTTAATTCATCATTCCGTGGGGTTTCCTAGTGCGAGATATATATTTTGCATATCATTAAATATTTATAATATTTGAATATTTATAAATCGAAAAACGTCGGAAACTGGTAAAAGAGTAATTGATAAAAAACTGCGAATAAATAAGTAATTTCATGGAAATAAAAATGTACTAGTGGAGTGTTCAAAACCGAAATCGAAAACTCACCATAAGGTTTTTATATTCAAAAATTCGCAATTTTCGAACAGCTGGTTTAAACGGGATTTTCGCTTCGCTTAGAGATTTTTGGAAAATTGTACGAATGCTTAAAAATGGCTTTGTGTTGAGTGAAATACAATTTAAAGCCCACAAAAGTGATCGAAATTTGATTACAATCCGATAATTATAATAAAATGTCATGAGTTTATACCAATAGTCTTTCAGATTAAAATTAACTATAAAATATACGATAGATATTGATGTATTGCCAATATGGTGATAAGGTCGAGATTTCGTAAACTCATGTTGTCGATACTGAGATAATTGTTTGGCATGTATAGATATTAGGACACATTTTCAATATTGCTTTTGACAACTTTTTTTGGTTTTCTACAGCTTTTTAATGGCATTTTCTTTTTGTGGGAGGATTGAGGATTGCCAAGCAATATATGTGCATATTTCAGTGATTTCTTGGAAAATTTTGACTTTCAAAGTTATTTTCATAACAAAAATGCTCACATCTGATATGTGATCAATATAAACGGCAATTAAAATCAGTTTTTTTGTAATAGCTGAAAATACTTCGATTTTTTTTGGGCTTTTTGAAACTATAATTTAAAGACTAGTTTCCAAAAGGAAATAATGACGGCATAGTCCACGGTGGTTTAACGTGAGTATCGCCATGAAGGTCTTACTCGCGGTGTGCGACACACCGGGCATATTACAGTGCGATTGCCAACGCCCCCTGGGACAGCCAAGTAAAACTTGGACTATCCAGCCAGGAGATACCAAATTGATTATGCTAGTACGGAACATAATCCCCATTGGCAGAGATGAGGCCTATATTACCACCTCTGCTACTCTATGGGTCTGTAGCACCCGGTTGCAATGCAACTCCACATTCGAACACAAAATTTCTATGGCTGAAATTGCCAACTTTGACCACCCACTATACAGATCCTATTTAGGCTAAATATCTTATACGTTAAACTTAAGTTTATAAACATTTCAACTACACGTCTGTGAATCTTCATTCAAAACTCATCAGCCATTCAAAAGTTTAAGATTTATTGCCATTTTGTTTTTCATTTCAACCCACTGTGGAACGTTTGACCTGCATCGAGAAAATTGCATTTAGTTTTGCCGCTTCAACACCAGTACCGGCCGGTACAAAATGCGACAGCGTCAGAGAAAATCAACTAAATGAAAATGAAAACCATTATCGTAAACATATTTTATGAGAGTATGCAAACTTGCCATATGTTATGGCACTGTAACTTAAGATGTTTTTCTTAAAAAATAACCGTGGCAACAACAAAGCCACTGCAAACGTGACAGCATACAAGATATCCCGCATTACCAAAAAAAAAAAAAAAAAAGAAAGAAAACCTCGAAACAAGAATTGAAATGATCCGCACCGCACACGGCATAACGTCGTTCACGGTGTACGCGACGTTGTGTTTTACACCCAAATAAAAAGGTGTTTACACGCTCAGTACAATGGCTATCGGTTGATCATCAAGAATTGTGAATTGTGAATGAAGAGCCGCTAAACAATGGAATATTTTGGTTCTGTGAATTTGGAAGCTACCAGGTATCACATAAATAACAGATTTTCATCCGATTGTGAACTCAGTCCTTTCGCTGTTTTGAACGAAATTTATCAAATGCGAGGTTGTGTTTAATTTAGTGCATTTTTTAGATAGATTTCACTGCAACACTTATTTTATGACTAAGTTAATTTAGCTAATTGTAGCCTATCACTTTGGATGGCAATAGAATTTTCACGCTCGTATGTTGCGTGTTTAAGGTGGATTGTTGAGAATTCAGAAGCTGTTTTTGTCCATTTCACAACACCGATAGCAAAATTTAGGATTCTTCTATTGCGTAAGGCTCTGCACACTGGAATAAAAATTAACTTAAATCAATGTAAAATTTGGTGACATTATTGGTTCAATGACAACGTCCTACGTTTTGAAAATTGTACAGCGTTATCCGTTTGGTGGTTTCAAAACCGCCGGTCTGGCAAGGCTATCAGCTGTTACATACCTATCATCTAATGTGTTAATTATTTAATGAAAGGTTTGCCATTTATGAATGTGGCTTAAAAATAGTAAAATGCGTAAAAATAGTTAAAAATTACTAAAGGGTGATTTTTTAATTGTAGTTTTTTTAAAAATCAAATAAAACACTCAAATTTACATCATATATTAAAATTTTTTTTATTGGAATCGATAAATTGGTCTTTGCCATTCAATTTTTAAAGATAATTTCATGTAAATGTTTTCCGCGGCTTCGTTTCAAAATGTCAATTCGGAAGATCCAATTTTTCGTTACATTTTCGAGCATTTCGGGTCGGTATTCCACGAATAACGCGTGTTATGTTATCCTGTAAGGCTTCAATAGTGTTTGGCTTGTCCACTTATACTAACGACGTGACATAACCCCACAAGAAATAATCAAGAGGCGTTAAATCGCAAGATCTTGGTGACCAACTCATAAGTGATGCGAAATTTGGAGATAACAGCACGAATTGTTGATTCAGCCGGTCGATTATGACGACCACAAAATGGTCCTATCAAACAATGCACATTTGTCACAGAGCACGAATTTTGATAATAAATTTCAACGATTTGCAATCGTTGCTCGTTTGTTAGTCTTTCCATGATGAAATGGCAGAGTATACTGTACACTTTTCACTTTGCTAGATGACGTTTGGACGAAATTACCAACCAGTGCTGCCAACCTGAAAAAGTTAAATCTTAAAAACCCTCCCTGTACTAAAGCGGTGATTGAAACGTAGGAATTTTTCGTGCATTACAGGGTGATTGTGGTCCAAGATTATAAAGAAATTAAAAAAGACTGGAAGCTTCACAGATGGGGTCAGAGTTGTGCATCATCGCAATGGACACACTGTCGAAAATATCGCTTCTGTTAGTGAAAGTGTCGCGAATAATCTGAATTTCAATTCAGAGTGACATGGCCGCATGTTAACCGACTTTTTTTGGCCTGCAATTGAAGATTATGAGTTGGACGCTATATCGTTTCAATAAGACGTTGCCATGAACCACACAATCCGATATTGGCTTTATTGCATGAGAAGTTTCCAGAAAGAGTAATTTCATGTTTTGACGGCATCAATTAGCCACCAAGATCATAGGATTTGACACCGTTAGACTTTCTGGCGGGGCCACTTCATAGACCGTGTTTACGCTGATAATCTCCAAACATTGAAGCATTTGAAACTATTTGGTTGAAAACAAAATATCAAAATGATCCACTGCTGCAACCAATCCAGAGGCGGTCATTTAAATAACATTGTATTTCGCACATAACGACAAGATCCATGCATTGTTAAGAAATAAAAGTTTCATCGATTAATTTTACTTTTGAAACCGAATGGATAAAATGGATAAGCCTATATTTTTCTTTAAATTTTTTACGTTTTATGTATTTTATCGTTTTCACCAATTTTCAATATCTGGTGTAATATGAGTTTTTTGTTAAATCTCAAAATTTGTGTATTAAGAAGTGTTTCGCGCATATTTTGGCAATTGAAAAAACGCAAAGCTGCACAACCGCGAAAAATTCAGCTAAACCGAAGCTTACATGTCCTCCTCCATGGATTGCGGTCCATAATGAAGAGGACGATGTACCGGTTCGTACTCAGAAAAATGGGCATGGACAAAAGTCTGATGTATAAGTATAAAAAATTCTTTATTTCATTATTTTTCGTATAGATGGCTTTAGTAATCGAAGTGGTATAAATGCGATCGGGTTACGCCAGATGGTGTTGCAAAAATAATATTTCTTACTGATAATATGAATAGTGTTTAATGGTCATCATGTTATAACAGCTATTCATGCGCAATTTTGGTTTTGTCGATTTCGTTCCGGTAATGTCCAAGGATGCACCACTCTCAAGGATTTCAAATAATATAAATCGAAAAGCTTGTCGCCATATAAGTATTGTTTCGATTGCCCTGGAGCCAAATTTTGCTGAAAAGAAAACCGCTTATAACCACTAGAATAAGTCCGGATACAAGAAGAAATTCGATATGCGGCTGCCATACGAGTTAATGCAAAAAAAAAAAACTTCATGGACCGAATTTCCAACTGCGAATCGCTACTGAATCACAGCAAAATCGGCTGATAGATAAAATGGGTTACTTATGATTACATCAAGTGAAACTGGTCGTGGTTGAATCGTTGTGAATCGGTGCAAACTGTGATCAAGCCAGGATTAACGGTCGAGAAGGTTTTGCTGTGTGTTTGGTGGAACTGGCAAGAAATCATCTACTAAGATCTGCTCTCTTAATTCGAATCAACACTATAAACAATTGGAGTGTTCGAAGAAAACAACGAAGAAAACGAAGAAAACTGCCCAGAAGCAGGCGACATTTATCAAAAGAAAAAGAACTGTATTCCATTAGGATAACGCCAGGACATCGACAGCGGCTTACCAGAAGCACTGTGAGCTAGGTTGGCTGGTCCTTATTCATCCGCTTTATAGTCTGGACCAGGTACCAAGTGATAACCTTATGTGCCTGTCTGTTGCGAATAAGTTTGCTGCTGAAAAATTCGCCTTAAAAGAAACTTGTGAAAATCGACAGTCGTTCCTCTGTCGGAACGGGAGTTAGCGATGGATCCAACGTTAACAGTGAACAACAAGTTCGGCAACAACAAATTCTACCTCCTGGTGCAAACGGCGATGGGCCGAATATACAACTGAACCTTCAACACAAATACGCATTATTCAGAAAGATAACGAATATCTAAATGGGGAAAATCTTAAACTGCTTGAAGATTTTTTTAAGATGTCGCACAGTGAGATTCTAAGTGCAAAAGGTCTATTTTTCGACTGTAAAATATTAAAAATGTAATGATACAATTTTGTACGGAATTGTTTAGTTAAGAGAAATTCATCATTGCTTTTTCGAAAAAAAAAAAAAATTTTTATCGCAAAGTAATTACTTAAAAATGCTTGGGAGAAGTAAAGCGCAAAACGACTAAGATTTTAATGCAACTTGAGGGCCTGTATATGCATATTTGTTGTTCGTTTAACTATTTTATGTCATGATGTTCTAAAAATATGGTATTTTGTGATTCTTTAAGAAAAAAAGACAACTGGATAGCATAAATAGTTTCGAAACTATTTAAATTTAAAAAAAGCCCTAGAAATGTCAGTGTTCTAAGTTTTCCTTGGATGAAAAAAGGTTAGCTCCGGCGACCTCCATGCTCTGACTGCAATAAAATGAAGGAAGGGAGTATATTATTGCGATTTATAGAAAAAAAAACCTTATAATATTTTATTCTGCTGAACAAAGTTATAAATTTTATGAAAAAAGTCACAATAAGGCGTCAACCTGGTAAACAACATTTGGAATTAGATGATATTGTAAAAGAAATGATAGATGAATAAGTAAATAAGTTTCCTTACACATGTAACTAATTATTTTATTTTAGGCAATCCTACTAAATATTTTTACAGAAAATAAATCAGGCGGGTAGTGGGTGAAATGGTTATTTTTTCTGAGTAATATAGGCGATGGGCGTGGCCGATTTGGATGAAACTTTCCAAAATTTTTGTTTCCGTAGTACAGATGATCCATGCCAAGTTACAAAAATTTCTACCTAACAGAATAAAATTTATACGAAAATTTCATTTTGAGTTGTATGGGCGGTGGGCGGTGGGCGTGGCCGATTTAGATGGAACTTTCCAAAAATTTTGTTTTCGTAGTACAGATGATCCATGCCAAGTTACAAGAATTTCTACCTAACAGAAAAAAATGTATACGAAAATTTCATTTTTAGTTGTATGGGCGGTGGCCGATAGGCGTGGTCGATTTGGATGAAACTTTATATTTTTGCTACTCTACGTCATAAAACGCTCTATGCCGAGTTTCAAGACTCTACGACAACTCCTTATATTTATTGCACAAAAATGTATGAAGCAATCCCACTGTGTGTCGTCGCACAATTCAATACAAACAGCATTTCTTTCAAAACTAAAAAATTCAATGGAAAATTTGCGACCTGTTCCCCCTTCAAATTATTCAGGTATAAATAAGCCATTTCAATTCTGAAATTGTCTACTTGCTCGTGCAAACAAATTTTGTCATTCAAATACAGTGGAACGTAAGAAGTTATTAAAAGACAGCCAAAATACTTCACTGTCCAGATTGGTAACAAGGAAGATAACATTTCAATAGATCGAATAAAGCCAGCATATTCAGATGATTTTTAATTTTGAATAAATTCATGGGGAAGGGGGTAGTTAAGGCGACTATATTCTGCTTTACTATTATTCTATAATAATCAATTATGGATTTTATTTTAGTTCATGAATTGTTTTAAAATTTTTCATTCTGACTGAAACGTTGAAATAAAGAAGACCTTAAATTTGTGTGTGTTCGGAAATTTTAAATTTGTTTATTATTGAAACAAACGTAATTTCGATCATCCTAACTGCAGTATTAATAAATCATTTAATGTCAAGCAAACATTATGAATTTCTTTGACCGCACCTGCTGCATATCCCATTAAGTTTGTATGAAATCTCTGCACATGATGTACATTTTCCATATATGCGGTAATTCAATGTAAGCGATATCCTCGGCTCCATTCGTCCTGTTTGACTTTTCGTGTGTCACTTCTAATGAGTACATGACTCAAATTGTATTTTCCCTGGATATAGATAGAATACAACATCGTTGTGCCACAATTTTACTTCTTAGTTTCAGCTAGACTCCCCCAAAATATTCAACCTGAAACCAATTAGAGAGCAAATTTTGGGTTGTCTCACTTATCGGTGGGGTTTTTTGTTTTTTTTTTTGGGTGGACAGCATTGTCTGCTATTATTTCGGGTGTAAGAAAAGTATTGAATTCAATACCCTCATATATTTTTGTTGGTTCATTCGATTTTTTTCAGTTTTGGCTTCCACAAAACTGTAACTTGATAGTGGTAGTTGTCATGAAATATGAAATGAACTGATGAACTTCCACTACTTTGTTTTTGTGTTTTAATTAAAACGAAATAATTTCAATTTCAGTGAACTGGCAATGGAAAAAATGCACCACATATTTGTGACTGAAGCGGCCTCTGTTGTATTATAATGAAGTTCAATCAGGTCTGAGGAGGTATTACCAGCTTTTATGTTTTTCCTTTGGTTTATTGACCCTTTTCGAAATTGCCTAATTAGATTTGTTTTCATTCAACTATTACATTACAAATGCCTCATATTTAATTCATCAATCCGTTTGGTATTGTTTTGTCATACAATGTAGTGAGCGCATTGTTGATAACTTGGTTAAAAGCAATGAAAAGCTTACAAAAATGTTGCATGACCAGATAACGTTATCGCATAATGTCAGTTCCATGGCCTGGAAGGTCTCATAACAATTTCACGATATCAAATTTCCCTTTAGAGTGCAATGAGGTTGAATAATCAATCTGCTATTGAAACTATATTGAATGTGAACGAAAAAAAATTATTCACAATGAATGATTAAGTTCAATGCTGAGTGGAAAGAGGACAAGACAAGATAATTCAGTAGCCAATGTAACTGGACTAAGTTGCAATATGATAGTTTTGTTCTAGAAATGCTGCAGATTCGATGTAGAAGTAGTTTTGTTAGTTAATTGCAAAGAGAGCTTACTGTTTTGCATTTCTTACATTAAAATTAACTTTTTGTCGAAAAATATTCGCATTCGAATGAAATGCATTTGGAAAATCTTTTGATGATTGGATTATTTGTTACCATAGGTGTACTATTTCGCAAGGGGTCTGTTTTGAGACCATGCAATAATTTTGGATGAACAATATTTTAATTTTAAACTCGTATTAAAGGAAAATACTATGCAAATTTAAAAAATATATATAAATGGAGATAAACACTTGTTTTTACATTGACAGAGTTATTACTGTCTTACATTTCATACATTAAGTTAACTTTTATTACTATTTGGGTAAGCTATAAAAATAAACACAAGAGGGCGGTCGCAAAATTAGTCGACCTAACATAAAGGACACAAAAAAGTTGCAAACATTTTTGTTTATTTTTCAACACAATCCCCTTTCAGCTCCATACACTATAGCTTCTGTTTATAGTAAGAACTGTCAAACTTTTTAAAATATCCATTAACCGCAGACTCTATCCCTTCATTGTTGGCAAATCTTTTACCAACGAGCCATTTTTTCAAGTTTGGAAGTAGAAAATAGTCCGAGGAAGCTAAATCTTGCGAATAAGATGTGTGATGAAGCAATTCGAACTTTAATTCATTAATTTTGGCCATCACAATAGTGGATGTGTGAACTGAAACATTGTCTTGATGAAACAACACTTTCATTTTTGCTAATTGTGGCCTTTTTCCATAATTGCTTCACCTAAATGTTGCCGTATTTTAGCATAATATTCACCATTGATGGGTTTTTCTTTGTAAAGATAATCCATAAAAATAACCGCATGGACATCCCAAAAAACATTCACCATGACCTTGCCCCGCATATGGAGCCGTTTCGACATCTTTGGGTACGATTCCCCCATTCCAGTCTAGTCGATTCTCCCACAGTCCACGCATGTCTTATCCATGGTTATAGTAAATCGATGCAAAAATTCCCATTATTGCGGTGAAACGTCGCCAAATTCTACTGCTCTACTGAAACATCTTCACGACACAGTTTTTGGTCGATTGAAAGCAAGCGCGGCAGTCATCTTGCGTACAGCTTTCTCACATTCAAATCTTCGGTCAATATACGGCGTATAGCACTTTTTAAAATGCCTATAATTTCAGTTAGCTCACACACCTTTAGCCGAGATCGTTCAATACCATTTTCTCGATTTTCTTAACTTTGTCTGGTGTGGACACCTCAGTTGGTCTTGACACCTCGCATGGCCTCGTTTAAACTCTGATACCCAATATTTTACAGTCGTAAACGAAGGAGCAGATTCCCCCAAAGTAAAATCTAGTTCGGCTTTAACATTGAATGGACTGAGACCTTTCAACTGGAAGTATTGGATTATATAACAGTGACCAATTTTCTCCATGTTTACAAATTCACTGAGATCGTTTAGTTTTGATGGCTCAAATAAAAATGCTAAACAACGTGGCGCCTTGAAACTTAAAACATATGTTTTATAATGTTGCCATATTTAACCAAAATAATTTTTTCACACTATTGGCACTATCTATACGTCATGTTGACTAGTTTTGGGACCGCTCTCGAAATAACTAGATGCGGTATTTCAGTTGCACGAAAAAAAACGCAGAATTATTCACAGAATTTCCCAAGTAGCTCATGACTCCCGAAACAGGCAAATAACCTCTGCTAGTGCTTCGCTGCATCCGCCATGTGGTAGTTGAATTAGGAAGGCTTCTAGTTGGATGAACTTAATAGGATGCTATCAACAGTATTTCCTAGTACGTAGGTAACATCTGTTACTAAAACTCAACTTTTGATGTCAGCCTAATGATTGTTTCAAGCCCCAACCCTAAGATCGGAGACCTAATAAACCACTCATTTTAAACAAATTCGTAAGAAAACACAACAGAAAAGAAAGAACTGAAACTACCAATATTTTGAGAACTTTAACGAATGTTATAATGATTACTATTTGAGGATATGCACTTGGAATGTCCGAACTATTTATTTGCCTATTGGCAAATGTCGAATTTAAGGCCGCCATCCGGAAGATGCCATGTACTGGATAGGGGTAAGCGTAACGTAAAATCTGTGGCGTTTATTATAACTGCGGTGCAGAACTGTATGCGGATTTGCAGTGGGTAAGACGATCAGACACCTTCTCCCATAGTGTAGGCAACCGAATAGCCACAGTCTCCATTAAGGCAGAACTTTCTTTTAAAAACGTTAACTTGTGTGTACGTCCCGATGAAAGACAAAGACGATGAGACCTAATATACGTTTTGTGAGTGAATGAAAGAAATACATTCTGTCAATAAAGTCTAAAGGTCAAATTGGCACAACTGTCCTCTATACTGACGCGGAGTTTGAGCGCGATCTGTCGCCAAATCCAGTCTTGCCAGACCGGCAGCTTCGAAACCACCAAATGGATAACTCTTTATATTGTACAAATTTTGAAAATTTGGGTAATTGAAATTGTTAATTAGTAAATGCCATAAAATATCATTCTGATTAAATTATAGGTTGTTGTTGTGGTCATATAATTTCAATAGACATCTCTTGTGTCTTCATCTTATTAGAATTTATATTCTCAAAGTTTTGTGTTAAGCAGCAATTTAATTTAAGCAATAAACCCCTTTATGGAGACAACAACAAAATTGTTGAAATTCTTATTAAAACTTATGATAGTAACAAAGTAAAATTAGGTCAATTATTCAAAGAGTTTTCTAAATGGATATTAAGCAAACACAAAGATGTCAGACAAAGGCTTTTGTAATAATGTATAATAATTAATTTATGGTTACAGAAACCTCTCTTCATGTATGTAAATCATTCTAATTACATGAAAATGCTTGTAATATGATTTCAGTTTCTAAGAAATTTATTTCCTAAATTAATTTCAAAGTGAGTGGCAACACAAATGACGTTGTTGAATTTGAAGAACCTGATGCTGGGTGGTTAATTCTCTTTCTCTATCTCTCTCTCTCTCTCTCTCTCTCTCTCTCTCTCTCACACACTCCATCTCTATGTAAATCCCACCATGATCAGCCAGCCACCGCTTTTCCCCAGCATGTTCATTCTTCAAACCACCATCATAAACATTTGTAACAAAAGTACTGAAACAATAAAAAACGACATAGAACTTTTAATTATTTAACAAAAGCAACAAAAACTTTGAAAGAGCTGCTCAACGAACAAACAAGCAAAACCAGCAACAAAAAACTCTGCAACTCAAAGGCGATATTGTTTGAGCTTAAAAAGGGTTTCACGATATTTTCTGGCTTGTTTTTTTCTCTCTTTTTTTTGTTAATGCGGTTGAGTTTGTTACTTCTTTAACAAATGTCTATTTTACGCATAACGACTTGAAATGCCGAGAGAAATTGAATAATAGCTGGGCATGAAATGGAATTGAAGAGGAGAATCAAATGTGTAGAATTACTATAAAGTGCACAACAAGTCAGTGGCATTAAACACACACACACGCACGTATACACTCGCAGTCAAATGAATGAATGAAATATGACTCTATAAAATACTATGAACCCGTATCCCGGCAACTATAAGAACTACGAGTTCAAGCTAGCAACACGAGTACTGGTGCGTGTCGTCCCGTCCACCGAACCAACAAACAGCATTAGAAGAAGAACAAGAAAAAAAAAACCGAGAAACAAATAACAACTTCAGACCTTTAAGGCATTAGATGCAAACGTAGAGACATTGTTGACCCTAATCAAAGGAGGAAGACCAAGAAAACGCAGGGGCATAAACGCCAATGAACGGTCAAGACTGATGTTCCACAAGAGGGGAGGGAAACGGGAGAGAAACGAGTGCATAATAAATGGCATAGTTAGGAGTACAGGAACTAAAAGCATCCCAGCAACATTATTGAAACATCGTTTAATTTGAATTTATGTGGGTTATCCATTTAATGGTTTCAAAACCGCCGATCTGGCAAGGCTGTCAGGGGTTAAATATCTGATATAAAATTTTTCATCACTTTTTCGAGCATTTCGGCCTGTATTCCACGAATAACGCGTGTTATGCTATCCTGTAAGGCTTCAATAGTTTTCGGCTTGTCCACTTAGATTAACGACTTGGCATAACCCCACAAGAAATAATCAAGAGGCGTTAAATCGCAAGATCTTGGGGGCCCACTCACAGGGCCAAATCGAGAGATAAGCTGCTCACCGAATTCATCCCTCAACATATCCATTGTTTTACGAGCAGTGGGGCATGTTGCACCGTCCTGATGAAACCACATGTCAACCAAGTTCAACTGAGCCAATTGGGCACAAAAAAAATCGCTTATCATGGCTCGATGTCGTTTGCCGTTGCCGGTAACGTTTCTTTCACGGTCGTCTTTGAAGGAAAATGAACCGATGATGCCACCAGCCCATAAACCACGCCAGACTGTCGTTTTTTCGGGATGCATCGGTAATTCATGCATGGCATGTGGCTGTTCATTACTCCAGATGCGACAGTTTTGCTTGTTTACGCATCCGTTCAGCCAGAAATGAGCCTCATCGCTGAACACAATTTTTCGATAAAACAGTGGATTTTCATTGAGCTTTTGTGAGCCCCATTAGACGTTATGGTAGGTCATTCGGCTTCAATTCTTGCGTGAGATGAATTTTATAAGCTTTCAAACCCAAATCGACGTGTAAAATGTTCCTTGTCGTTGAGTAACACATGTCCAATCACTAACAACGGCCTCGAATTAATATTTCACGATCGTCATTAACACTGGTCGCTACGGCTGCAGTATTTTCTTCGGTACGCACTCTACGCATCAGAGTCTATGGTTTTATGCCCAACGAAGTAAATTTGGTGCGAAATTTGGAGATATCAGCACGAATTGTTGAAGAGTTGCATCCAAACGTAAAGTGGACGAAAATTTCGGTGGCGTCATAAACCTGCACTACTTTTGAGAAGCGAAGATTTCGTTTAAGCTTCAGATGTTAGATTACAAATCTACTTATTTTTGAGAATCAATTACTGGAAATCAGGAAAATCGTAAAATTGTTCAGAGCGCACATATAACGAACAACTTTTTGTTATGAATTTGGCTGAATGTTTCGAGCCCATGCCTGTTATCTGTTTCACATACAATTTTCGTTCGCTTCGCGTCGGAAAGAATTTCTTGGAGACTTAAGTAATAATAATCGGAATTTTGATGCTTTAATGTTTTGAATTTTCTTTTTTGTAATTCCCTGAAAATTGACTGAATCGTCAATTTTCGCGGGGAACGAAAAATATTATATATGCCGCTTGTGGTATTCAATGACGACATTTTTGGTGAGGAGCTGTGTACCACCTAAAATTTATTCCGTCCGAAAATGTATTCTTGTATGTTTTAAAAGAATTGAAAATTTCGAATCTGCATTTCCTGTCATGCTCATCGTTCTAACCCACTGTACTTTATGGATAGTTAGTTACTAAACTAACCTTACCAAACGTGTACCTGTCACTGAATCGATTTGAAATGACAGCTTCACATTTCATGTTTATGACTTCCATTCGGTTTATTCAAATCATGTCCTCTTACTTCTAGGATTGATTTGCTGCCCTCTCGCCCTTGTTGTTCTTTGTTAGCCGCGAAATACAAAGATGATTGCCGCTGCGGGTTAAATTCACAGTCACCGCATATCAATCTCATGCAATTGGCCGGGAGCTATGACTGTGTGAGCATAATGACCAATGTTTTCTCAAAATTTCTTTGAAGTTTACGGTGTCTTTAGCTCATTTTCCGTCCTGCCATCACTGTAAATGTTACTGCATTAGTTTTCTTTGATGAACAGAAGAAAATGAAACACTTAATTGATAGTAATTATGAAATAAAAGTGATGCCGCTGTCAGTTCAGTGATGGCAAATGTGAAATTTATTAACTATCCGTTTTTATTGAATGCACCGCGGATGACATTTGGTGAAACCTCCCACAAATGCAGTCATGAGAATTTTTTCTGTATGGAAAAGTTGATTAGAAAAGTATTTGCTTTTGCTCTGTTTTTGTACTTTTTTTTCTCACAAAATCAGGCGATTGTGTGCTAAATAATCGACACATCAATTTAAAACAAGAGAGGATTACGAGGGCGGTACCAAAACTACCCGACATGACATATTAATGGTGCCAGGAGTTTGATTAAAAATTTTTTTTTTTTTGTGAAAAATGGCAGCTTTATAAAACATATACTTTAAGTTTTAAGGCGCCTTGTTGTTTAGTATTTTTGTTTTTTTTTTTTTTTGAGCCGTCAAAAGTAGACGATTGCAGCGAATTTGTAAACATGGAAAAAATTGGTCACCGTTATGATATAATTCAATATTTTCATTTGAAAGGTCTCAGTCCAACCAATATTAACGCCGAACTGGATTCCACTCTGGGGAAGTCTGCTCCCTCGTTTATGACTGTAAAATATTGGGTAGCAGAGTTTAGAAGAGGCCGTACGTGCTGCATAGACGAACAACGTAGTGGTCGACCAATTGAGGTGTCCACTCCAGACACGCTTAAGAAAATCCACAAAATGATATAGGATGATGGCGGCCTGAATTTGCGTGAGCTACTTAAAATGACAGGCATTACAATAAGTGCTATAAATCGTATCTTAACCGAACATTTGAAGATGAGAAAATTGTGTGCAAGATGGGTGCCACGCTTACTTTTAAGAGCAAAAACAGTGTCTTGAAGATAGTTCAATAACGGAGTAGAGCAAGGCGCTGTTTCACCGCAATAAAGCCGAATTTTTACGTCGATTTATAACCATGGATAAGACGTGGCTGCACCACTTCACACCGAAGACAAGGAAACAGTCAAAACAGTGGACTGGAATGGGAGAATCGTGTCCAAAGAAGGCGAAGACGGTTCCATCTGCAGGCAAGGTCATTTTTTTTTTTTTTTGGAAGCGCATGAGATTATTTTTATTGATTGTTTTTAGAAAGGAAAAACCATCAACCGCGAATATTATGGTAGTTTATTGCAGCGTTTAGTTGATGAAATTATGGAAAAAAGGCCGCATTTGTTGAAAAAGAAAGTGTTGTTTCATCAAGACAATGCTTTAGTTCACAAATCCACTATTGCGATGGCCAAAATTAATGAATTAAAGTTCCGATTGCTTTATCACGCATCTTATTCGCCAGATTTAGCTATTTCGGACTATTTTCTATTTCCAAACTTGAAAAAATGAGTCGGTGGTAAAAGATTTGCCAGCAATGAAGAGGTGTAGTCTGAGGTTAATGGCTATTTTAAGGAGTTTGACAGTTCTTACTATAAATAGGTTATAGGAGCTATAGAATATCGCTGGAAAAAGTATATGGAGCTAAAAGGAGATTATGTTGAAGAATAAAAAACATTTTTCGAAACTTTTTTTCTGTCTTCTTTGTTAGGTCGGCAAGTTTTGATATCGTCCTGGTATGAATCGAAATTATGCTGTTTAACAACTCGACAAGACTCATTTTGGTTTGGTAAATAATGTTGCACAAGCCGTTTTGAATTTGTTTATGATATGAAATATAACCCAACACTCTTCTGGTGTTTCGAAAATGATCAATCTTCTACCAATTTTAAAGGATGCCGATGAAATAGATTTGAGTACAAACCCACGTAAAGTTACGAAATTTTCTCCTTTCCTTAATGCATTCTCCAAATATATATTTCTTCGCATTTGGATCATTTATTTGAGATTTAACTGGGTTCAAATTTAATCCCCATAAACAAAATGCTAATGCCAACACATTGATGTTATGCATACGCCTCCATTTTTAAACTCTGCATAAAAACGACGTCATTCTCTAAATAAAATCAGATTTCATACTCAGCAAAATCATATTTCTCCTTTATAGATTGTTATCATGTATAATCCAATCCAATTAATAATAACTAAAGTTTCATTTTCATTCACGTTTTATTATTTATTAATGATGGGATTGAATAGCAGCGGATGCCGTCTTAGGAATGAATGAATAAATGAATGAATGCATAAAGAATTTATGAATTCAAAGGGGACAGCAAACAACTTTCATTACTCCACTTCATAATTCCACAAATTATGTTTTTTTTTGGTTTATGTGAGTGCAACACCTTAAAAACTTTAAATAAATAATAAATTATTTATACAAAATGAGGAGAAAATAACATTCCCCTACCCTTTGTAACCCTACAGAGATTGAAAGAAAGACAGCTACTACATCTGCTAATGTTAACCTTTGGCAATAATAAGGAAAGTAACATTTGTGGCTGCCTTCCCTTGGCTCTGTCTAGGTATTTGTGGTGGCGGTGGCATGTGTATGGTGGCATTTATGCAACAAACAATTTTGTTGCAACATTTTCAAAGTGCAACCACAGCCAGCCAACGAACGAACGACAAAACATAATAGAAAATGACAATGACATTAACTTTTTAAGCCACTTTTGAGTGAGAGTAAATGAAGACATGAGAATGCTTTCCTCCATTTGTTCAAATATCGCATTAAGTTCTGAACAACAAAGTTTAAGCTGTTAGAAACCTGAATGTGTCACAAAGTTTCCAAAGGGAAAAGAGCCATTGAAAGAGCGAACGAGAAGGAGGGGGAGGAAAAACATTGAAAAGAGATTTAAATTCATTTGCCATAATTGTTTTTGTTTATTCCTTCTGGTTCTGGTGTAAGCCCAGAAAATGATAGAATTTTCTCATACAAATCAATGCTCGACTATTTAGTTAGTTTTGTATGGACCAGCTAGTTATCAACAAGATGATGCAGAAGGGCAAGATGAAGATTGACACATTTTATTGCGCTAACTCTGCCTAGGAAATTAGTTTCTGTCCATTTATTTACCAGCGGGAAAAAATCAAATCAAATCAATGAATAGCCCTTGATTACTCTGGAATGTTTATATTTCCATCAACGAGAACAACTTTCGGATAGAATAACATTTTGATATGAGTAATGCTTAAATCCCACTCATCTCATGATGAGGGGCAATTTTACACCTTATGTGGTGGCGGTTTGAAAGCACCTACCCATGGCATTACACATTACTTTTGGCGTCATGGTGTTTGGCAATGACGATGGTTAACATTCCTATCCTTCACTTTAGCACTTGGTGAGGCGAGAAACCGCTCTGGTTTAGTTGACAGGCCCATTAACGAACAACTATTTGTACATTCTTCATTTCCTAGGTGAGAAGGTGTGAAACAAATCTGTCTTATTGTTATGTTTTTGCTTTGCTGGTGCTTAATATACGTAATTCTTGAAAACGAACCTACGAGGCTTGTATGACAACGTTCTATTTCACACAGTCGAACAAAAGATAATTTGTTGTCCATGATATACTCGTACTTATTATAATTTTTAATTTAATATTTTCAATTTAAAATCTTGTTCCTCAACCTCAATATTGGCGATGTAATAATATCATACTGGTAATGAGACGGAGAATGAGCAAATTCTAATTTGAGTTCTTCGACTATTGTTCAACTGGGTATAATCAGATCGATTTCAAAAACCGCTCATGACTTCCAACATATATATGTACGCATATGGTCAAAATTATAAGTACACCCTATATTATTTTGTAAAGGCTTATAGACAAAAAATTTTATTTAAATTATAAGAAAAAACCATTACTAATTTTTTTTGTTATAACATTAGAAATAAATTAAATACTAAAACAATAACAAAGAACAAAAATTAAATTCAGTATATTTCAAAAAGTAAGAAATTAATCAAAAAACATTGGACAAAATAATAAGTACATTTGGTTCAAATAAGCAAAAAAGTAAAAAAAAATAATTTTTTTTTTCTGCTAAAGTGGCTGAGTTTCGTTAAAAGTCGGTATATCCTCCTTTATTTGTAATTATTTTGTTGACTCTTTTTGGCATGCTGGCAATAAGCTTCCTGCAGGTTTCTACTGGTACTTCATACCAAGTTTTTTGGACAAAATTCCGATTTCAGCAGAAATTGGAATTGTAATTTCATGGCGAACGGTTCGTCGTAGACTACAAGAAGCACATTTACCAGGACGGATAGCCAGAAGAGTTCCTTTCCCTAGACAAAAAAATGTAAAGGCCAGGTTGGCGTTTGCAAGAAGTCATTCCAATTGGTCCGGAAGTGACAGTGAAAAAAAAATGGCGAAACATTTTGTGGAGCGATGAAAGAAAAACTAATGTATTTAGAAACGATTGTGCCCGAAATGTTCGACGCCCTAAGGGTGGGGAATTCCATGTTCACTTAACAAAGAAGACGGTCAAGCACGCGGGCGGCAATATTATGGTCTGGGGTTGTTGCTCGTGGTATGCTCTTGGTCCGATACATCGAATTACCGACACTATGACCAGATTCCACTACAAAGATATCTTGGAAAATATGATGTTGAACTATGCTGTGGAAAGTATGCCTCTTAGATGGGCATTCCAGCAGGATAACGATCCGAAACATACTTCTGAGTTGGTAAAGGATTGGTTTCAGGGTAATAATGTTGCCCTTCTTGACTGGCCAAGTCAATCTCCGGACTTAAATCCAATCGAAAATCTTTTACGAGAGTTGAAACAAAGAATTGCAAGAGACGTTCTTAAAAATGAGTATCAGTTATGGAATTTTGTTCAAAAAACTTGGTAGTAAATATCAGTAGAAACCTGCAGGAAGCCAAAAAAGGTCAGAAAAATAATTGAAATTAAAGGTAGATATACCGGCTTTTAACAAAGCTCAGCAGAAAAAAAACTCGATTTTTTTACTTTTTTGCTTATTTTAACTAAATGTACGTATTATTTTGTCCAATGTTTTTTGATTAATTTTTTACTTTTTGAAAAATACTGAATTTAATTTCTTGTTTTTTGTTATTGTTATAACAAATTAGTATTCGTTTTTTCTTTTAATTTAAATAAATTTTCGTCTAGAGTCTTTAAAAAAATATAGGGTGTACTTATTATTTTGACCATATGTGTGCGTATATACGAGTATAAATAAATAAATAAAACCAACGAGCATAAATAAATAAAAACAAACGCACATGCGTCTCTTTCTTTTTAAACTTTAATTATAATCAAAATTATTTCTCCACAAGTCCTTGGCTTGTTAATACCGATGTCCCATAAATATAATATATCTAAATTTTTCTGAAATGTAACTTCGTAACGAACATTCCCAAGCAAAATTTTTTTCAAAATTTGAATTTTTACCAGAACCAGAACCTATGGGACTTATTTTTAATAGAAATATCAACTTCCAGCCATAGATTCCTGAAACGACACCATTGGTATAAAAAAAGGAAACTTGGTTTTTATGGCTTAATGTGTTGTGAATAATTTCGCAAAGGGAATTTTTCGTTGGTCTTTTAAATATAGTAAAAATCTAATACAAATTCAATTTTTGGGAATTTTTGTATGTTTTTTTTGGGAATTATGGTATTTCCAGTAATAAATCTCCACGTTTTCTTTCAGTTTAGCGCTCACTTAATAAATTTATCTACAAATATAAAATTTCATTGAAAAATATTTATAATTAAAAATTTTTATAGGATTTTTTTTTTATTATAAAATTTTTACGGAAAACCATTTTTCAGTTGAAAACATTTTTTCGAATTTTTTTTTAAATCTTCCACGAGTTTCACAATTCTTAAAAATTTTGTAGATACAATTTCCAACCCACTGATATACAATATGTCTGTCTACCTTATATTTTTCACGTGTAAAATGGTTGAACACAAATTTAGCCCCTCGCAGTGAAATTGATATTTTCTGATATAAAGAGGTAGCGCGAGTACATACATAATGTTTGAGTGAAATATTTATATCCCAATAAAATTTCGTTTTTCGGTTACACAAACCTTTTTTTGATACCTATGTATCTGTACACACAGGATATAAAAAATACCTGCAACATATATGCAACATATATGCAACATACATATACCTCCCAATTCATATTTGACATCAGTACAGGCGATCCCAAAACTAGCCGACCTGACGTATAGATGGTGGCAGTAGTCTGAACAAAATTATTTTGGCAAAAAGTGGTAACCTTATCAAACATATGTTTTAAGTTTCAAGGCGCCACGTTGTTTAATAGTTTCACTTTAGCCATCAAAAGTAAATGATCTCAGTGAATTTGTAAACATGGAAAAAGTTAGTCTACGCTATGTAATTCAATATTGCATTCCATTTGAAAGATCTCAATCCAAGCAATATTAATATCGAGCTCGATTCTACTCTGGGGGAGTCTGTTCCTTTGATTACGACTGTTAAATATTGGGTGGTAGAATTTAAACGAGGCTGTACAAGCTGCTAAAACGAATACCGTAGTGGTCCACTAATTGAGGTGTTCATGGCAGACACGGTTCCTAACCGTCCACAAAATAGTATAGGATGATCGTCGGTTGAAGCCTAGCTGAAACGATAGGCATTTCAAATAGTGCTACACATTGTATAGGTATATTGACCGAAGATTTGTAAATAGGAAAGCTGTGCGCAAGATGGGTGTCGCGCTTGCTTTCAATGGAGCAAAAACAGCCTCGTGAAGATGTTTCAGTAAAGCAACACAGTGTTTGGCGATGTTTTAGCGCAATATATCCAAATTTTTGCATCAATTTATAATCATGGATGAGACATGGGTTCACCACTTCACACCTGAGACGAAAAAGCAGTCATAGCAGTGGACTGGAATGTGAGCGTCGTGTCCAAAGAAGTCGAAAACGGTTCCATTTGCAAGCAAGCTCATGGCCTTTGTTTTTTTTTTTTTTTGGCATGCGCATGGAATTATTTTTATTGATTATCTTCAGAAAGGAAACCCCATCAACGGGAAATATTGTGCTAATTTATTGCAGCGTTTAGGTGATGAAATTATGGGAAAAAGGCCACATTTGTCGAAAAAGAAAGTGTTGTTTCGTCAAGACAATGCTTCAGTTCACACATTCACTATTACATGATCAAATTAAGTGAATTAAAATTTGAATTGCTTCATCACGCACCTTATTTGCAAGACTTAGCTTCCTCGGACTATTTTCTATTTCCAAACTTGAGAAAATTGCACGTTGGTAAAAGATCTGCCAACAATAAAGAGGTGGAGTCTTTGGTTGATGGCTATTTTATGCAGTTTGACGGTTCTCACTATAAACAGGATATAGAAGCTATTGAATATCGGTGGGAAAAGTGTATGGAGCAAAATGGGATTATATTGAAAAATAAAGAAAATTTTTTCTTAACCTTTTTGTGTCTTTTTTGTAAGATCGGTTAGTTGTGGGATCGCTCTCTTACTTATCGACAAATGACAGAAGTTGTCGAAGATAACATCTATCACAAGAGTTATTTAAAATATCTCCGGTTTTTGTAGACAATTCTAATATGATTTTCTCGAAATGTAAAGAAAAAAAAAAAAAAAAAAATAAATAAATAAATACAAAATTTTACTTAAATTGTAAAATTAGTAGTTCCCCACTTTTGCTCGCTGAATTGCCTCTTTAAGTTATCTAAGATATCTCCGCTTTTTATTAAAAGTGTTACAAAGGCATATATTTGTCAATCTTTCTTAACGCAACTTGAACTCAAAACATTGGAAGAAATTTTTTTGGTCTAATAAATAGTCTGTTCCTTAATTATCTACTCTTAAAAAGTATTAAAGTTAATGAACAAAAATGTAGGGGAGTACAGGATGATTAACGAGTAGCAATGATGATTTTGAGGGCAGGAGTGGATGCTAGAAAGAGATTGTAGAAAAAGCGGCGTAAGTGAGGTAACTGATATCATGGACAGCCCATCTTAGTAGCAGCAAAGCGTAGGAAAAATAAGTTATTGGGTTGGAATCTGTTGTAAACCTTTGGTCGGTAAATTATTCCGGCGAACATCCGTTTCTAATAATGAAATTTATTAGCTTTGGAGGTTTTTTTTCGCTGAAACGACGGTTATAGAGAATTGAGGTAAATAAATCCAAATGGAGTTAGTGTGAATTCAAGGATTTCGGTTTAATGTCCACCGTTTGGGTTATAAATAGTAAGTGAAATTCTTAGAAAATATCGACTTAAAAAGTAGCATAAAGTTTTCTCATCTTTTTTCACTTACATGTTTTTGGGCATAAACTTTTTATTTAAGATAGGCACATTTTTAGAAAGATACTTGGCGAGAGTGTTTAATTGCAGTGCACTTTTCAGTTACGATTTAAAACTCTTTATTTCATTTGTTATTTTTCTAACAAACTTAAGTAGTTTAAGTATTAGTTTTAAGTATGATTAATTTAGATTTAGTAGTTTAAGCACATTTATAAACTCTATATTTTTACGCTAGCAGCAAATTATTAATGCCTAAATCTTGAGTTTAGGGAGATAATTACTTTTAAAAATATTATGACAGTAATTAGTAAATCAAGTTGATTAGGACCAACGCTTTTGTTTAAATCCGAACCCAACATTAATTTAAAATAGTCCTAATTTTATATTCCGTCCTGTGTTATGAGTATTTTCTTCTCTTGTATTGAATAATCACTCAAACAGTATTCTAAGGGGTGTCCCAACAAGAACGCAAGACTTAAATTTTAAATAAAACACAGATATTTAAAAAAAAGTCGTGAAACTTTATTATATCATAAAGTAGACAGAATGAGGTTATGTATGGAACAACACATCGGGCAGATGGACGCCGTGGCTTTGCTGGCACACACGCGATCTCTTAATGAAATTTTCAATGACCGTTTTGCATAAGTGTGATGCGGTATTTCATTAATGCAGCGTCCAATTTCCTCTTTTAAGACGTCGTCGGGTTATTCGCATAAACCATCGACTTTAAAAAAACTCGAAAGAAAAAAGTCTAATGGTGTTAAATCGCACGATGGCCTCCTTGGCCGCCTAGCCAATTCTGGTCTCCAAAACGCGAAATAACACGACCGGGAAATGACTGATGCAGCAATTGAATTGTTTCTCTGGCTGTATGACATGTGGCGCCGTCTTGTTGAAACCACATGCCCTCCACATTCATTTCTTTAATTCTAGGCACGAAAAAACTGGTTATCATTTCACGATACCGAACACCATTGACTGTTTGCGCTTGACATGCCTCATTTTCATAAAAAAGGTCCAATGATTCTTCCAGTCCAAAATCCATACCACGCAGTGACACGTTGAGGATTCCTTTGCTTCTCGTGAATCACTCGAGGATTTTCCTCACCCCAAATGCGACAATTCTCGTCACTGAAGATGATTTTATCGCCAAAATCAGCATTTTCATGTTGTCTCTCCAACACCCAATTAACGAACTCCCTTCGCTGTCCATGGTCAGCTGGTTTCAGTTCCTGAGTCAATTGAACTTTGCATGCATGAAGATGCAAATCTTTCATCAACATTCGCTGCATAGTGAATTTGGAGGCACCAATTTGCTGAGCTCGGTGTCGAATTGAGGTAGATGAAGTTTGAGCGACATCATCACGTACAGCTGCGACATTTTCGGTCGATCGACCTGGTCGAAGGCGCGTTGTTGTCTTTACATCACTAACAGACCCAGTTTTGGCAAATTTATTCTTTAATCTCTTTACAGTTGACTCTTTTGGATCATTATTGTGACCCCAAATTGATTGCAATTTGCGAACTGTAGCCGCAAAACTTTCACCATTTTGATAAAACAATGAGAACAATGAGAATGCGTTGTTCATTCGTGTAGCGATCCATTTTTACTAACCTCGTACCTTCTAATAGCAAACAATAACAATTGTTCAAATGTCAAACAATGACACTTCGAATGCCGCCATATTAAAATCTTGCGTTCTTATTGGGACACCATTTAGCAGTAAGTTTCGTTAATAAACGGAACGATAGAAGTCAGTTCGTCCCTAAATCTCAGTCAAATAAGTAATCCTCAATTAAAGTTAGAGAAGCAGAATCATTGGAAAAGCTGAAATACACTGTTATTTTACCCAAATATCATCAGTAATTTATTATTGTAGCCCTGAAGGTGAAATATCTGTGGTCACAACCCATAACAGCCTAAGTCTGTTTTTCAATATTTTCAGTACAGGAGTTCAAAGTTTTGAATCTTCACTGAAAATCAGGAGAAGGTGTTTTTTGGAAAACTTTGCTGCAGATTCCAAGGAAACGAATTTCTTTACTTAGTTGTTAACAAAAAATAGTTGTTTATTCTCGCAGTCAAAGGATATCATCGAAAAAGACACCTAGGCTCTTATGAATTGTTGAACGAAAGAAAGTCAAAAAGTTCAAGTTGAGTTAGGCTATTATTCCATATTAAATAAAAAACTTTAAGTTTGGAGAAAGACCTTAACTCAATTTATGTTTACCAAAAAACGAAATTGTAATTCGGAGTAAGAGCTTAACTCAAGTTAGGAAAATAAAATTGTTTCTTTAATTTTGTGGATTAACGACTTAAGTTGATTTAGGCAGTGATGAAAAAATAATGTTTATATTTGTTGTAATCCTAAATTGACTTAGGCAGTTATGCCCAAACAGTCATTTAGAAAAATAACTTAAGCTATTAGGTTTTTTAGGATTAATTGCCTTCCTAGAAGAGATACAAACATGAAAAATTTAGAGCAAATAAATTTAGATACGCTGAATACAGTGGTGCTAATAACTCAATTGTGTCTTAACTCGAGTTAGGCTGTTACGGGTTGTGATCACAGATATAGTTGCAGACCAATAAAAATCCGTATTTAATATTTACGTGTTTTGATGCTCTCATTTCTATAAAACCTCTTGAGGAAATATTTGCCGATGTTTCCAACCCCCCATACCCGCGAAAACAGCTTTCAAAACTCCACTTTAAGATTTAAACAAACTTAATTCACCAATTTCTCTCAACGATTTAAATACTGTTATTAAACAAAATTTCCTTCAAACATGTTGTTCGTTGAACAAATTTATATAAAACTGCACAAATTTTGAAACAATCTCAAAAATGTTGACTCACTTTTGCATCAATTTAGTATCAGTATCGCCATCGCCATCATATTCATTCATCATTTTAAGTCTTGCCTGTTAATCAGGCCTCGTTTCATTTACGTTTACGTTAATCATTTCTTGGTCATGTATTATGAGAATTGTTTATGTTTCAACGTAATTTGATATTTTATTAATTTTTTTTTATCATCAACTTTATCCCTCCACCATCACCCTCATTTGTATAGTCTCATATATCATTTCTAACATACCGACGCAAGTTGGCATTTCCAGCAAAATCTCGCTATCAGCAATTTCAATCTTGATGAATTGGCTGCACATTAAATGCAACCGATGTCTTGATTTCTGGGCGTATTTCAAAAATTTCCAAGATTTCAATAAATCTGAGCATTTGTAAAGTTAAGATATTCAAAATCTAAAGTATGTGAATGATAAAAGGAGACCAACAAATACGGATATCATAAACAGAATCATCGTTTGTCTACATTTGACTCTGGGAGATCTTGTACAGGGTGGCCCAAAATGACCGAAGTGGGGTGAATTGGAAATATTTTTAGATTAGTTATTAAAAATGATATCCCGCAAGTGGTGGCCATTTTCTGCTTCGCACAAATGTGCTCTTTCCAACACATTTTCCATGACCTTTCGCAAAATTTCCGGTGTTATGTTGTTAATTTCGTCTCGAATATTGGATTTTAATTCGTCAATAGTCCTGGGCTTATTAACATAAACTTTCCCTTTTAAATAACCCCATAGAAAAAGGTCTGGGGCGGTTAAATCCGGGGAACGCGAAGGCCAATTAAAATTGCTTGTACGCGAAATTATTCTTTCACCAAATATTGCGCGTAAAAGAGCCATTGTGGCCCTCGCAGTGTGCGCTGTGGCTCCATCCTGTTGGAACCATATTTGCGGATGGTTTTCCACGGCTGGCCTTACAAAATATTCTTACATGGCCCGATATCGATCAGCATTGATGGAAATGGCAACACCTCATTCATTTTCAAAAAAATGTGGGCCAATGATTCTCTCTGAAGAAACACCGCACCAAACAGTACACTTCACTGGGTGTAATTGTCGTTGATGAAGTACTCGCGGGTTTTCCGTAGCCCATATCCTATAGTTTTGCTTGTTAACGAACCCATTTAATTGGAAATGGGCTTCGTCACTCATAACTAAGTTATGAATAAAATTAGGATTCTCTTGTGCTTTTTGCTGGAAATAAATTGCATAGTCAAGTCGTTGCTGGTAATCTGTCGGTTTCAATTCTTGGACAATTTGAATTTTGTATGGAAACATTCTTATGCTATGCAAAATTCGCTGCAGCGACCCTCTTGAGATGCCAAGTTGTGTCGAACGTCTCCTGGTTGATGTTTGTGGATCCTCCTGAATACTCTTCTGTACCACTTGAATATTGTCATCCGTGTGCACCGTTCGTCGTCTGCCAGCACCAGGAAGGTTCCTTACTGCTCCTTGTTCTCGAAAATTTGCAACAAGACGGTTTATTGTTGACTGAGAGGGTGCAACCCGCACATTAAATTGACGACGGTATGCACTCTGAGTCAACACAATGGACGGTTGATTTACAAGGTAAATTTCAACGATTTGGGCACATTGTTCAGTTGTGTATTGCTCCATTATAAATTCTCCAAGTCTTCTTTACAAAATACTAAAAAGAAAAGAAAAAAAAAATTATAATAAAAAAGTTATAAGGAATTCACACCACTTCGTTCATTCTGGGCCACCCTGTATTATATTGTTAGAAATCTTCTGACATATTTTTATCGTTTACAATTTTTGTTTTTTTTTTTTTTTTGTTCAAATATACAACAGTTCTTTGAAATGAAAATAATTGATAAATTTACATTTAATGATGTTTTCGGGTAATTTTTGCTTACGGCATTTACCAATTGAACGTTTCCGTTTTGGCTGGCAGTTTTTTTTGCCTCTTCAGCAGGTGTGCAAAATTGTCGAAAATTTTGGTGTAAACAAATTTAATGAATTTATTTTTAACAACATTATGATTTCATTTACAGTTTTGAGATTTGATTATTTGCCTGATAAGATTTTATATAATAGAATTATGAACTAATTTTTGTTATTTTTCTTTTAATTTCAGGTATATTGAAGCCATTTATAACGAATTTCCATTAAGGGTAAGAAATCGAAAATAATTTGTATAGCTAAATATTGAAAAGAGTTGAGATTGGTCTTATTTAGGTTATTTAATTAATTTAATTTACATTCCCCGGAAATTGTTGAGTACATTTTGGACAAAAAGGTCATAATAATCACGAACTTGGTGTTGATTTCTCTAGGTCAGTACGGCTTTTCGAGCAAAAAATTTCGAAAAATTCTATTGTTGTTTGTATATTTTTGGAGAGCGCAAACAAGTTTAAATTTTCCATTTTACATGACATCATGAAATTTGCAATACATTTCCTCGCGGCTAATATTTTGTTTTTGTTTTTCCTTTGCTTTCCTTGGGAGGATATGACATCCACAAAAGCATCTCCATCTTACTCGGTATGCTGCTGTTGTTTTCGCGTAAGATTGCTCTGTCCTGGTTCTTGGAGTATCGTGCATCTCATGGTGTTCTTTGGTCAACCACGACTTCTTGGGCCTTAAGGATACCGCACTAACACCATCCTTGTGATGCTATTCGGCTTCTTTGGTATGGCCGATTCTACGTTTTTATATTAGTTAAAACATTATATGCAGAAGGAAGCATTTAGAGTACCTAAAAGGATTTGGCCAAAAATTTTTCGGGACTTTTTAGTCGACTGAGGGATGTTGTATTTTGTATGTGTTGTATGTGTGTCTGTAACGGTTGTAAACCTTTACGAAACTCCTTTAGACTTGCTAAACCTTTAATATTTTGTCAGATTGTTGGCTGGGATTGTAAATAGACAGCACCTGCATGTGTTTTATAATACATCCCATGCAAAAGTTTCACAAATTCATTTTATTCTGTTGTTGGAAAATGTTTAATTCAAATTACATTAATTACAAATTCTTGGAAATTTCTGTTAATTTTACCTTCCCACGAAAGAATGAGGGTACAGTTAAAACATTATAGGCAGAATGAAGCACTGAGAGTATCAGATATGTTTTGGCCAAGTCGATTGAGCGATGTCCATATGTCTGACCATAACGGTTGTAAACTTTTATGAAACTTCTTGAGACTTCATATTTTGTCAGATTTTTGCCGGGTATTGTAAATAGACAACACCTGCCCGTTTTTACTGATACCATCCATGCAAAGTTTCACAAACTTCTTGAGACTTCATATTTTGTTAGATTGTTGCCGGGTATTGTAAATAGACAACACCTGCCCGTTTTTTCTGATACCACCCATGCAAAGTTTCACAAATTCATTTTTTTCTGTGTAACCAGTTGTCCACGTTTTTGTCCATTTTATGGCTTTTTAATTGTTGGTAAAATTTTAAAAAGTCGTCCGATTAACCGCTCCTCTTCTGGTAACTCCCATACAAATGGTCCATTTAACTTATATATTTTTAGCTTAAAGTCTCTAATTCAGTTACACTAAATTCATTCAAATTTGGTCAACTTTAAGAGTTTACTAAAATTGGATCTGCGAATGACGACAAAGAACGCCCTCTCGGGCGCTCCACATACAAATTGGCCGATTTCCCTTAATTCAATTTTTTCTCCTGTAACTCCTAATTCTTTGTTTATTGTATTGCTTTAAAAAGTTCGGTAAAGCTATAAGTACCTTATTAGCCAAGTTCCAAAGATTCGTGTTGTTGATGTTGTTAGGAAAGAATATCATGCATATGATTCTGAGGCACTTGTTGGTTGATGAATACCTGTAGTATATTCTAATCTCGATTCGTCTAGAAATTTGTGAGGCTCTCTATGCTGATTGTAATCTTTTCAGGTCTTTAATTTTGTTTGCATGTTGGATATTTTGTGCGAGATTAGATAAATACCGCTCGTATAACCCAATTCCCGGAGTTGGCGTGAGAAACTCTATGTAATTCCTCTTCTTTGTGTATAAACTTTGCATCCAGTACGATAATGAATAGTTGAGGTGATAGAGGATATCCTTGCTTTACTCCAGCGTTGGTATGAAATGATTGATTGATGGTCTCGTTGTGGAAAACAACCTCGAGCGAGGAGGAGTATTACCTTGAAGTTATGCACCGTTTGCGTGAAGCAGAAAAACACCCGGAATTTTAAGGAAAAAATCATGGATTTTACATCATAATAATGCACCTGCTCACTCATCTTTGTTTGTGAGAGACTTTTTCATGTTCCCAAGATTGGAGAGACTCATGAAAGGACGGCGTTTTGCGACGATGAGGAGATAAAAACCGAATCGCCGGACACGCAAAACACTTGTCTTATTTATGCCTCTCACAAACAAACTAAACAGGCTAAATGGATAAAACCGTCAACATATCTTCGAGGCGAGCTTACCAACATAAAAAAAAAAAAAATAATAGTAATCGAAAGTCGATTGCACGTAGCCCGCGAAATTTGAAAATTTGCTATATTTTTTGAACACAACTCGTACATAGCTTTAATGATTTGAGTTATTTTCTGGGATACTTCTTTTCCTCTCAATGCTTTTTATAGGGAAGCCGTTATCAAAGGCTTTCTTGAAATCTACGAACAGTAAGTACTGGGGAGTACGCCATTCTAGGGATTGTTCTATTATGACACGTAGAGTACCTGCGTAGCTCCTGTTTGGCCTCAGATTGTTTTCTATCTTGCTTTCAAGTCTTCTCTGTATTATGACTGCTAGTATTATATATACGGCGTTAAACAGGATATTTCCCCCGATGCCTTTTTTTCCCCAGTTGGACGCAGTCTTTTCTCCTCCCAAACTGATGTAACGCGGAGTTGTAGAAGTTCATCTGTCAACCCGTAGAATTTCAGCTGGTATTTCATCTTCATCTGCTGCCCTATTATTTTTTAATTTCCCAATGTTCTCCTTTATCTCAGTGTAGTGTAATAGTTTGTTGTAGTTTTCTCATATTGGTTCTGAGTAACTGCTTCTTCTACAGTTATTGCTAGCCGTTCCAGGAACTTTTTCGGCTAATATAGGACTTTCTAAAAATGTATGGCTACAAATTTAAAGCGATTTCCTTAAAGTTCAGCTCACGCAAAAAAACTAACAGAAAGAGTTTTAAGATCCCGATATCTGCTCAAGCAGAACCTGTAAACTTTGACTCTGAGTGAAACTTTTTAGTTTATATCATTCCCTAGGACTTTACTGTCTGCCAACGGAAATTCGGCCAATCACTTTGCAAAGCTCTGTGATCACGTTTATGATCCTTGCAACGGATTTCTAACACTGAAATCGGAACAGCTCATAATATGTCTATTTATGTATTTATAAATTTGAAAAATAAGATAATATAATATTAAAATTAGACATATTTCTAAAGTTTTGCAAATATATTGTCGAAAAATGTGAACTATTCCAGTTTTAGTGTTGTAAACCAATACCAAAAATCTGGCCGCGAAATTTTTCTACGAGAAAATATTCTCACGCGGAACGTTTTCCTCATGGAAAATACGTAGTAACTAACTTTACAGGGAAGAAACCGTATGTCGGAAAACCGGTCAATTTATATGGGAGATGCCGGAAGGGGCGTCACTATGCGATCCACCTTCATTCTCAAAAACCTTACCTTACTGGACCGCTGATATATAGCAAATTTTACTAAGTTTGGAATAACGATGTAGAAGATATGAACATAAAAATATAAAAATTAAATTGATCGGTTTGGTGCCATGCCAACATGCCAATTTGAGTGGTGGGTACCAGAAAGTGTGGATTGATGTAGCTCGTTTACAATCCCAGGTTGTGATCTGGCAAAATATTAGGCGGAGCCAAGTTTTTAGAAGTTTCGTAACACAGTTCTCCTGTCTTCCAGCCGGACAGACAGACGGACATCACTCAACCGAAATAGAGTTATGATTTCGATGAAACTTTTGCTTCATTATAATGCGAAATACAATGTCACTTAAATAACCGCCTCTGGATTGGTTGCACCTCTGGTTAGTAGAGCCTAAATCGTCCGTGTTGTGTTGCTCGTGGCACCGTCTTGTTGAAACCACAAATCGTCCAGTTCATAATCTTCAATTGCAGGTCAATAAAATTCGGTTATGATACGGCTATAGCGTTCTGAATTGTAATTCGGATTAACCTAACAGAAGCTATATTTTCCGCGTGGGTACATTGCGATGATGCGCATTTGTAATGCTGCCAGCCTCTTCAAATTTCTTATGACGACCATAATCGTCCCATAATGCGCGGAAAGTACCCACGTTTGAGTCACCACTTCTGTAGTAAGTTTTAATTATTTTAACGCTTTGTTGGGTTGTTAAACGATCCATATTCGTAGGTGGCAAACCTTTCGCTAAGTAACTAACACTGCAGACGGCAGGTATTTAACAGTTGACAGTCTTGTCAGACCGGCGGTTTTGAAACCACTAAATAGATAACCCTATAATTTATTTATGTGTTGACCAACATATTTTATTTCTATGTTGGATAACTTTCTTTATTTCTGTGTTGGAAAAGTCGCTGTTCGTTGTAGCCAATTTATATGAAAAGTAGGTTGCGGAAAATCTGTGTGTGTTCTCGACCGTTCCTATTCGTTTATAAACTATTTGATTTTTAATGGCTTTTGAAAAAAGGTTTGGCCATCGCGTTCATGTGTCATGTTTTAAATAGCGCGAATGTATGTTATTTCCTCCACTCCAGTTCACCCAAAAAGAAAAAAAGCTTTGATATCTAGATTCCCTTTATGTTTATGTTCTGGTTCTGTTATTCTTCTTCAATACGTTTTTTTTTGTTTGGAGACAACAATGTTTGCTTTTATAGCCATTTCCAGTTGATACTTTGTATGTACACATCACAGACTCACCAAATGTTACGGTTCATTGGAGTCCATTGTGGTGACATCATTCTCCAGACAACATTAGTGCACGCCGTGGTCTCGCTTCCACTCCGTGCAGACGATGGCCCAAAATCTCTTGTCGGCTTTGTAAAGTGGCAAAGCCAAATGTTTATTGTCATATTGACAGCATGCTTAAATATAAATCCGTAGCATGAAGTATCCAAGCATCTCCTTCCACCAATGTCCCCGTTTTCCACTACTTCCTATGCATGCTTCCGTCCCCCCAATATCTTGTGGAAGTTTTGCCTCCCCCCCACAAAACCCGCCCAAGCCTCGGACGCCAAGACATAAGCATCATCATGATTATCAAGGAAAATGTTTTTATGCCATCTCGTGGCTTGTTGATAAAGTAAATAAACTTTAATGTTGTGTTATTGTTTTCATTTTGAAGGGTTACCATGTAAACCCCTTGCGAGTTAGTGCTCATCATGTCATATTTGGCATGATGTGTCAACATATGTTGTCAACCCTGTGGAGGGGAGAGGATGCGTACTTTCATGTAGGCACCCCTCTTTACTGTATCCACGTGATACTTTTTCCTTGAAGAGGGGTTGTTCGCCCTCAAAGGAATTTATGGTCGTCCGCCAAAGTAAGCATTGTTATAGCTCATCGGCTCATCGGCAGTAATCATACATTGATTGAGTGGTTCTTCCTACTTCCTTTTCATACAGGCGGTGAATGCTTTGGGAATTTCAAAATTACTCGGGGAATGAAAATGTTAAATGAGACACTTCCAACAGATGTCTGTTTCATTATAGGCAATTCTCTGGTTCTACTTGTATTATTCTATGGAGCTTTGTTAGGTCCCAAAAGTCAATAAACCGGGGAAAGGGTATTTGGCAATATATAGATTAATTATTTGTTTCTTCAAGTTTTTGGCCAGTAGTTGCCTCATAAGACGTACGACGTTGCCAATTAATTTTTTTGTTTTTTTTTTACTAAATTTTTCTTCAAGTTTTTGGCCAGTAGTTGCCAATTAAGTTTTTTTTTTTACTAAATTTAGTTTTTTTTTTTAACCTGTTTAGCGGGCGAAACTTGAATTTTGCTTAAAGCTTTTTTGCTGGCTTTTTTCGCAGAGTTGACATTACGTTCGAAAAAGAGAAACGTAATTTTGTACGAAAATGATTACGATATCGTTCGACTCATCGTTCGTATACAAGTGGAATTAGAGAAACGCAAATTGGTTTTCTTTCACTTAGAATATGAACGAAACCCGTCGTTAGAGATAGAGAAACAGGCCAATAACTTTTTAAATTATTTATAGCTTTTTTTCGCTTAGCTTGTTATTGGAACTTAATTTAGCATAAAGAAAGCCCACAATAATTCTTATTTAAAAATTACAATAGTAGTACTCCTCAATTTAAAGAACGGTGTCTTGACAATGGCTTTGAAAGAATGGCTTAAAAAATCTAGTTTTGAAATCGGAAGTATTTGTTAAAGCAGTATTCATTTTGCTGTAGAATAGCTTAAAGAAATTTTTATAAAATATAAAAGTAGAAGTTGGCCGCGCAGTAACTTGAAACGTTTAAATTTTTATGCAGAAAAATTAATATATCAAAGCTAAGACAAATTTAGTGAAAATGTAGCAGGACTAATTCTACTATATTAAGAGTGATAACAAAATCTAATTTCTACACAAATTTTAATTGAGTGATACGGGTTCGTTTGAATCTGTTGTACTTCAATAAGTAAAAGTAAGTGTAGTTACAAAAAAAAAAAAAAAAAAAAAAAAAAAGTTTCTGGTTAATAATATTTTGAGGCTAAATTGGATTTTAATTTCAAGCTGGGGTCGGTGATATTAAACACCGACATAATTTCAAATCCATACATAATCGAATCATGTAGCGGTCTATCCATTTTTCGGTTTCAAAAGTAAAGTTGAATAAAACACACATAAAGCTATGATTTCGATGAAACTTTTATTTCATTATAATGCTTGGACCTTCCCATTATGTACGAAATGTAATGTCTTTTAAATGACCGCCTCTCGATTAGTTGCGGCAGTGGATCATTTTGAGATGATTTTCGACCACTTTTTCCCACATTTCAATCTTGGTGGCCAGTTAACTTCGCTAAAACGTGAAATTAGGAAATCAGGAATGTTTCGATTTTGCTGCGATTCAGCAGCGTTTCGCAGATGCAAATTCGGTCCATGGGTATTTTTTTTCGCTGACTTTTATGGCACCTGTACATCCCGGTTCTTTTTGTATCCGGCCTTATTAAAGTGATTCCAAGCGGGTTTTTGTGCTATGTTAAACTCTTGGGCAATGGCAAAAATGCTCACATGATGGTTGAACCTGACGATTTCTATTATTTCATCCATATTTTCGACAATTGGTCTTCCAATGCGTGATGTACTCGTATCTTTAATTGACCGTTGCAGTATGAGAACCATAAACATTGTTCACATTTTCAGGCGGCTGGCTTGCGTTTTCGCCTTTATCAAAGAAAAACTGTAAAATATGGCGTCTTTTCTCTTTGCAGGTATCCATCTTCGATATACGGTCAAACAATATTGAGTCAAGCATTGTGAAAACTATCTTATCTTTCTAACGCCATCTAGCGTAACTCGACCACACAAATACAATACGAAATACAGATTACTAAAACCATCTGTCGGACAAAATAATGGATTTATTTTTACTATACCTTACACTGAAGACATTTATGATGTACAATTTTTCAACAACTTGGAAAAAAATCTGTTTTTCGATCCGTCCGCGTAATTTGAATTGAGAACTGATCTTACTTTTTGGACATGCATTATAAGATTTTTGGAGTGAAACTGGTTACTTCTACGTTTGAAAACAATAGAAATTGCACTTTTAAGGGCTTAATTCATTCTACACTGTCTCTTTTTAAAAACAATTTTCGATCAGAAAAACTACAACCAGACATTATCTTTTTAACTTTTTTTATTTTATATAATTCTCTTTCCGTACATTTATATGAAAAACGCCATAAAGGCAACGTTGAGACCTGTTGGTAAAAATTTTACATCATGTAAAGGATTTATTTTAAGATTTACTTTAAATGTCGATGTTCTTTTTAATTGTCCGAATTTCAAGGGAAATTCGTTAAACTCAAAGGAATGAATGTGTTTCAAACCGGTGTTTTGTGATCTACAACTTGTAAAACGCAGTCCTTATATGACATCATTTTCTAATATTGAAAGCTGACTGATTTCGACGAAAACTGACTGTGCAATATTCCATATTATTTCTAGGCTCATAAACATATATCATTAACTGATATATAAGTAAAGAGCATAAATTGGAAGCAGATCAAACATCAGTATATATCAAAATAGTCGAAGCCTTTGTGGAAAATTATATATAATTTTTTGTGCAAGGTATTTAAGATAGACGTATTTCTGAACCTATAAATTACCAGCAAATACTTTCTATAAGCGAAACTTGTCTTCAAAGCGTCAGTAGTTGATTACACATCACGAGAAGATGGGTTGTGGATCAACAGGAGATTAATGTGGAAAAAAACGGTTGGATTGAACAGAAAGAAAGTTTTCCAAATTTCCGTAAATCTGATTAGTTCATTCAATCCTTGTATTCATTAATTCTAGCCGGCCTGACAAAGAAAGCATAAAAAAGTTGGAAAAATTTTTACCTCGATACAATTATTCCAGCGATATTCAACAGCTTCCATGTCCTGTTTATAATAAGAACTGTCAAACTCTTCAAAATAGTCATCATCCGCAGACTCCACCTCTTTTAGAAATAGAAAGTAGTTCGAGGAAACTAAATCTGCTGGATAAGGTGCGTGATGAACTTTAATTCTTTAATTTTGACCATCGCAAATAGTGGATGTGTGAACTGTATTATTGTCTTGATGGAACAACACTCTCTTTTTTGCCAAATGCGGCCTTTTTCTAACATTTCATCACCTAAACAGTGCAATAAATTAGCATAATATTCGTCGTTGATGGTTTTTCCTTTCTGAAGATAATCAATGAAAATAATACCATGCGCATCCTAAAAAACAGACGCCATGACCCTGCCTGCAGATGGAACCGTCTTTGCCTTCTGGGAACACGATTCTCCCATTCCAGTCCACTGCTTGGTCTGTTCCCATTTCTCATCCATGGTTATAAATCGACGTAAAAATGCGGCTTTATTGCGGCCAGACATCGCCAAATACTCTACTGAAACATTTTCATGACGCTGTTTTGCAAGCGCGGCACCCATCTTGCGCACAACTTTCTCATCTTTAAATTGTTGGCAAATACACAATGTATACCAGTTTTTGTAATGTCAATCATTTCAGCTACCTCACGCACTTTTAGCCGCCGATCATCCTATATCATATGCCTTATATTTTATTAACCGTGTCCGGCGTGGACACGTCAGTTGGTTGGCCACTACGGTGTTCGTCTTGGCAGCCCATTCGGCCTCATTTAAAATCTGCTACCTAATGTTTACAGTGATAAACGGAGTAACAGAGTCGGCTTTATTCCAATTTTTTCCATGTTTACAAATTCACTGAGATCGTTTACACCAACGTGGCACCTTAAAACTTATAACAGTTGTTTTAAAAGGTTGCCACTTTTCAGCAAAATTATTTTTGTTCATACTACTGGCACCATCTCTTCGACCGCTCTCGACAGAACCTTATAAGAATAAAGTACTGATACCTTGCACTCAGTAGACTCACCTTTTTGCGGATTGAACGTAATGCACTTAAATTGCAATCATTGTGCATGCGTTCATTAAACCAAATCGTGTTTAGCAGTTGATGCATGCTGATTATCAATTTATCTCCACCAGGATTAAACAGCTTTGGCGGCAGATCATCACCATCCGCAGCTTGTTGTACTAAAGTCATGATAGTGATATTCAGATTTCGTTTCGGCTCGGTGATTTATAATTTATTCAATTCTTCTTATTCATTGAAGTTATTTAATTCCGATTCCTTCGATTAACTTCGATTCCTTCAATACATTCATTTAATTTATCAAAATTAATTCAATTGATAGGCAATTAATTTTATGTAAACACCCAAGTTTATACTTAATTTTAGATTTAATAATGATTTAATTTTGAATTTTATAAATGATAATATAAATTCAATAACTTAAATATGTAGTATCACAAAATAAATGAATATCCCAATGATTATTGTACGATTAGTTATCGATAAATATCCCAATGATTATTGTGAATTGTTTGGAAAGCTCAAGAAAGCATGTAGAGAGGCTAATAGAAAATGCAATATTACGAGCAAAGTTGATGATTCAAAATCATGCACTTTTGAAGCTCAACTCGCACGTTGAGCACTTTCACCTCCGCGAATAAACATATTGAATTAAACTCCAATTTTTTTTTATCTCTCTCTCTCTCTAATTCTTTTTTATTTATTAAATCTTACATTTGATTGTATAATTTCTTAGCCCTGAGAAATTTTACAAATACTTTGAAATCCAACTCTTTACTTAATGCCCGGCACGTAAGAATTTGCCCTTATTCAATAAACTTTAAACATATCCCATATACAGTTCACTATCTCTCGACTAAGTCAAATGTATTACAACAGCGACACCAGAGATTAAACGTGGATTAATCTGTTAATCGAAACAAAACACATTTAATCCGCTAATCCCTTTAATTCGTTCAAAAAATTTTTTTTTTGATTCAATTCATTTAACTCTTTCAGTTCAATCAAATCATGAATTTTACTTAATTCAATCAATGCCTTCAAATCCAACTTCAAAAATTTATGTTTGCAAATTTAACTCTTTATGATGAGGTCGATGGCGTCATGTTATGGAGCCATCTTTGGGGACCACATTCAAGTGTAAGAACCAATGCTTTGTGTGTGACGAATGTATGTACGAGATGAACTCATTTGGTTTTTGTTTAGCTGTTGCCTCTCCCTAGACAATAAGTAGGCGAATGAAATGAATGCATGTGTTAGATGGTTTGCTGGAGACGGTTGAATGGTTCAGTTGATGTTGGTTGCATTGCACTCAGCCAACACACGGGTTCGTTTAGTAGGTTCGGTTCGTTGCTTGCCTGAGTAATTCACTCGCTACGCATGTTAAGTATCATAATAATTGTAGTACCCGAAGTAACCTTTTCCTCTTTGGGTGCCCCTGCTCCCACTGTCCTCCTCCTCATGCATGGTGTAATAGTGAATGCCCTTTTTATCTGTTATCGTCAACGGCAACAAATACATGATGTAACCTTACAACATGAGTGTTGCTGTTGTTATTGTTGTTGTGGCAGCTATGCATGCATGCTCTCTTTTTTCAATTGCTGCTGTTGTTGTTGGCGCTTTTTGTTGTGTGGAAAAGGAAAGGTGCCGGCTTCGTTGCCGCCACCACTGACACTGTCGCCATAGACGTTGTCATCGGCATCGTCATCGTCGACGTCGGTACTGACCCAATTTTTCTGAAAAAAAAAAATTTGTTGCTTGTTTCGCCGTGGCTGCTTCTGCATTTCTCTACCATTTAATTTAAAGAGGTGCGGGAAGCGGGATTTTGTAGATCATACCCCTTTCCACACCTCCCTCAATCCGTTCCTTGCATTGTGGTTCGCTTTTGTAGTGGTTTTTCTTGTTGTTGCTAGCTGTTATTATTATTTTCATTTTCTTTTGGCTGTTTTTGTTTCTTTTTTTTTCGGGAAAGTTAAATTGTTGAACTGAGTTTTACCTCTCTTCCATCAGCCTCTGCCCCACTGGTTCCTAAGCAATTGGCAAGAGTGCTCTTTCATACGTTTTCCATCATTTGTGTTGTCATTGCAATTGTTGTAATTGCTGTAAAGTTATAATGCTAACTTATAATAATGGCATTTGTTGTTGTTTTAGTCTTTGTTGGCGTCATTGCTGTTGCTTGCTGTCAGTGTTCTGTGCATTTGTAAGTGGTGGCACATGAGTTAGCCGCTCGCTAACAAAAGCCAAGCTGTGTTAGACAGGGCCACTCAACGATTCCAAGGCAAACTATGGGTGGGGGTATCACTTGAACCCGCCGTGTAATGGAGTCATTCATCCATTGTCTAGGTGGTTATATTGATAGTCGCTGGTCAGTAAATTATGTACGACGGCGCTGATGATGATGATGATTAATTTGAAACGTTGAACATTTGCATGTGAAATTAAAAAACAGCAAAAGCAACAACAAAAGCCAAAAGCCACAATTGTCATAGCAAAAGGATAAATGCGAATGCGATTTTTCTTCGATAAGTAAACTTATTGAAAAAGCTGGACTGCATTTGAACAGGTACGGCCCAAAAGAAAATGTACGCTATTATCTATACGTAGGAGCTCACACTAGGATATCTTTGGACCCCTTTTCTTTGGCCCAAGATTGGATGATTGGATTAGAGAAGATATCGCTATGGAAATTTCAGAGAGACGCACTGACTCAGATGTACCTGCTTCCAACGTCCTTTTTACTGGTTCAAAAATGTGAGGGTTGCCAGAAGGGGAGTGCTGAACTAATCGGTTCTTATAAAAGATAAAAAAAAAAATTAAATTAAAGGTCGTTAAAGGAAGGAATCGAGGGACTAGTAAACATCTGCCACTTCGTAAGCGTGATTCCACATTTTAAGTAAAACATAATTCAGAAGTTGAATTACTTCGCAACTTGTTTATTACTACGACGGCTGCCCTTAAACTAGCCGACTTGATGCATAGATGGCGGCAGTAGTTTGAAAATAATTACTTTGGCAAAAAGTGTTTTAAAGTGAAAGGCGCCACGTTGTTTGGTGTTTTTATTTCAAGTATCAATAGTTAACGACCTCAATGATTTTGTAAACATTTTAAAAAATTGGTCACCGCTATGTAATTAATTATTTCGGTTTCAATTTCAACCAACATTAAAGCCGAGTTAGATTCTACTTTGGGGGAGTTTTCTCTCTTTAGTTTACGATTGTAAAATATTAGGGCAGTAGTGATCGACCAATTGAGGTGTCCACGCCAGACACGGTTAAGAAAATCCACAAATTGGTATTGGATGATGATGGTGTTAGAAATGATGGGCATTTCAAAAAGTGATATGCATCGTATACTGACCGAAGATTTGAAGACAAGGAAGCTGTGCGCATGATGGCTGCCGCGCTTGCTTTCAGTAGAGCAAAAACAGCTTTGGGAAGTTGTTTCAGTAGAATGTTTGGCGACGTTTCACTGTAATAAAGCCGGATTTTTGTGTCGAATTATAACCATGAATCAAGCATGGCTCCACCACTTCACACCTGGGACGAAGAAACAATCAAAGCACTGGACTGGAATGAGAGAACTGCGTCCAAAGAAAACGAAGACGGATCCATCTGCAGGCAAGGTTATGGCGTCTGTTGTTTGGGATGCGCATAGGAATATTTCCATTAATTGTTTTCAGAAATTAAAAACCTTTAACGGATGATTTATTGCGCCATTTATTTGATGAAATTATGGGAAAAGGGCCGCATTTAGCGAAAAAGAATGTGTTTCATCCAGTTCACACATCCACTATTGCGATGACCAAATGAATGAATTAAAGTTCGAATTGCTCCACCACGCTTCTTTTTAGCCAGATTTAGCTCCTTTGGACCATTTTCTATTTCCAAACTTGAAAATGGCTCGGTGGTGAAATATTTGCCAACAATGAAGAAGTGAAGTTTCAATTGAATTTTCCTTCTCTGTAAATTGCATGCCTATTTTTTCATATGTATTTCTATCCCTACTTCTGCCCTTGCTCCTATTTCTACTTCTATTTTTATTTCCATTTCCATTTCTACTTCTACT
>JAHXMU010000056.1:885343-931275 GCA_019455685.1 Philornis downsi | reverse complement strand
CTATTCCTATTCCTATTCCTATTCCTATTCCTATTCCTATTCCTATTACTATTACTATTCCTATGCCTATTCCTATTCCTATTCCTATTCCTATTCCTATTCCTATTTCTATTCCTATTCCTGTTCCTATTCCTATTCCTATTCCTATTTTTGTTCCTACTCCTATTCCTATTCCTATTTCTATCCCTACTTCTATTCCTATTTCAATTCCTTTTCCTATTTCAAATCCTATTCATATTTCTATTCCTGTTCCATTCCTATTCCTACTCCTATTTCTATTTCTACTCCTACTACTTGTACTTATGCTTGTACTCGTACTTGTTTTACTTCCAAATTGTATATTAATGTACCTGTGTTTTTGCTTCTTTGCAGTTACATCTTTATGCACAAATTGATGATGTCAACGGTAAGATGAACATAAATGTTATATTATTTTCACCGAAAATGCAAAAAAATAACTTGCAATTGCTTTGTAGCTTTCTGCATAACATTAGGAAAAGTGCTGTCATTGTGAGAAATTTCGAAAGGAAGACTAGTTTCACGACACGCTGCTCGTGGGCGTTTTGTATGGAAAACAATTTTTAAAATTCTTGTTTGCATTACGAACGGCATGCAGTTTATTTGCATAACGGCTCCAGATTTAAATTTAGTTATTGATAAGAATTTTGTATGATTTGGGTTATTTTATTTTAATTTTTTTTTTTTTTTAATTATTTTATGCGATTTTCAGTTGCGATATTTCCGCTTGTACAGACTGTAGATTGTCGAAAATATTTACTTATTTTTGTGAATTCATATCAATTCCATACATCAAGCATATTTAATTAAATATACAACGATAACGAATTCAATCATTCTTTACACGTTCGTGCCACATGTTTATTGAACCTCAGGCAGCTAAAGTGTCATTTACGAATTAATCCCCATCCCCCAATCCATCACTACCAACAACAACAGCAACGAAAAACGGAATTTAATAAAGCAATGCCCGATTGAGCAATATAAGTTCAATCAAACAAACTAAAATATTCGAAAGAATGAAAGCGAACAAAAATAATCGGGCCACAGCGATAAATAGAGTGGAGGAATAGGGAGAAGTAAATAATCTATAAACAAATGAATAAGACAGGAACAAAATAAATATTCATTCAATACCAATCGAAAATTCATTCCACATGCACTCACAGCCGCTGCAATGGCAGAAGCCATCAAGCGAGGACGATGAGGAGCAGCAGGGTAAGGAGAAACCAGAATTTGGATCACTATTTTTGGGGCACATATGAAATGCACAAGTAGTAAAGTAGAAGAAGTGAACCCCTCTCCAAAAAAGAACTTTTCTCTTCAAACAACACTCAGGCAAGGCAGTGCATTCATGGCCTGAAACTACGCCAAGTGATAGCGAGAGTGTTTTACAAATCCGAATAAAGTATGTGAGTGCGTCCGTCCCCCTTACTTATATTATGTACGCATGGACGGGTATTTCATTCAAGTGCTGAGTTGGTGGTAAGACACTGTGCGAGAAGCGTAGAATAATTGCAAAGCTTAAAAGCTATTTAACAACTTTTCACATAAACAAAAGATTACATATGGATGATCGACTATTCTGTTGCAAGGATTGCCAACTTACAAATACTATTCCACTGGTCTGTCCTCATTGTTGCAGCTTTATTGTAATTTAAGACTAGTTATATATCATACAATCCTCGTAAATTAAAGTTAATGGCTACACTGATGAATGTTGTAAAGCACTATTTAGATTTAGCCTTAGCTACCCTAGCTCTTAAATTCATTCTTCGTTATCATCATCATCATCGGCATTCGAATATTAAGTTTTGCTCTCGTTAATTTGTTATGGCTGAAATATTGAGGAACAACTTTTTAAGGGTTAAACAATCATAGTAATTGCAAATGTGCGTATCGATTCATGGGAACTGCAATGAACTGCGTACGTGGCAATAAATGAATAGCTATAGAGAAGAGAGCAGTTTCAAAAAATCCAAATACGGAAATATTTGGACAAATTTCTGATATTTGGCAACAGTTCACTAAAGTATCGTGAGCTGTAATCGGTATGTAATGCCATTTGGAATTGCAAGTGAATGTAAACAAAACTTTTCCCCAAATCGGGGAAATTCTCTATTCAGAATTCTACAAGGGCTAATTTTTTCATTTTGAAAAGTTAGATTATTAATAGCGAGAAAATACCAACAAAAATTTTCGACCAGAAGAAGAATTACAGACAGGGGCCGCATTTGTCTCTGGTGTAAAAATAGAGACTATAAGAGCGGCCGGATAGTAAGCTAATAGTGATCTCCTGCCCGCTCTCTTTGTTCAATATCATGATAATTTTGCATATTTTTGTTAATATTTTTATAGTTTGTGATAATATAGGGTTATCCATTTTTCGGTTTCAAAAGTACAGTTAAATATAACATACATAAAGCTAAGATTTCGATGAAATTTTTGTTTCACTAAAATGCTGGGACCTCGCAATCATGTACGAAATACAATGTCGTTTAAATGACCCCCTCTGAATTGGTTGCAGCAGTGTATCCTTTTGAGGCTTAATGACACCTCCAGACACTAATGCGCATCAAACAGTCACTTTTTCCGGATTCAATGGCTTTCCCAAATTCACTTCTGGGTTCTGCGAGCTCCATATGTGACAATTTTTGTTGTTGTTATAACAACCAAGTGAGAAATGAGCTTCATTGCTTAAGAAAATTTCGTTCGATTGAAAGGCCACGTTTAAATCATCACTGTTGTAGTATAAGTATTTTTAGTATTAGTATTTTCAGTATTAATATTTTTGCCCATTCTTCGGTTGTTAAACACAGCTGACTGCCTTGCTAAACCGGCGGTTTTGAAACCGCTAAATGGATAACCTTGTATAATTACTAACATTTAAAAACAATCGCATCTGATATCATTCAATTGTAAACAATCAAAGTTCCATATTGTGAAACAAAGCGTGAGCGTGCTCTTGATTTAGCGTTTAGCATAGAGCAAGTAAAATCTAGAGAATTCACCTCTCTCTGTATAAAAATCATGCGGATGATTGTTTACATAGGCGTCTGAAATCGCTCTCTCTCTCTTGTGCTCAAATTTTGAGTGAAATTCAAAATTTTTTGCTGACAATCCTTTCCATCTAAAAATAATGTCTTTGAGGAGTGTGGCTCCATTAAGAGAATTTCCAGATTTCCAAACATGTTAAATTACGTATCAATCCGCAATTTCAAATACACTTTCAGCATACCCCCACTTCCTGCTATTCCATTAGCTAACACCGGTCGGTGTAGAGCGATCCATTCTAATCCATTTCATGTTTTTTATCATATTAACAACAATATATTAATCCGCTTTCAAAGTGTGCCAACTGCCTCAGGACCAGTTTTTTTCCATCGAATATAAGACTCTGTCGGGGGTGCTTTGTGATAGACTGTATATATAAAGATAGATTGTACAGGGTGGGCCATAAGGGTGTTGGCGGTTTAAATATTCAATTAAAAAAAACTACGAAACATAAAAAAAATATATTTGTATTTTTAAAAAGTAGAAGCATGGGAATTTTTAAGACTTAAAAATAATGTTGTCCAAATGGCTTCCCTCGGCTGCTTGACACTCTTGGAACCGAAGTCGCAAATTTTGGAAAAGGACAAAGGACACTCGTATCTGACGATGAAATGTGGATCACTTACGACAACGTTAAGCGAAAACGGTCGTGGCTGATGCAAACCGTGACCAAGCCAGAGATGGCGGTCAGGAAAGTTTTGCGTATTTGGTGGAAACGATCGCCAACAATCAAACTCGTAATTTGGAACTGAACCGAAGAAAGATTCGGGTGAGCAATAAAAGATGAATGTTCGTCCATTGCTACATGTTCTTGAAATATCATTTTTATTGCATTTAAGCAGTAACACACACTTCACAGTTGGAAGAAGTGGTACCCAGTTGGAAAACAATTTTTTCTCAAGTCCGAATTTTCATACAGATTATTGCCCTTAGGAAGTTACTTGTCCCCCGCAACTTCACTTTTCGATTATTTACTCGATAACGACTACATTTTGTAGGTACACTACATTCATCATCATCGAACGTCACAGTTTGAGGGGCATTCACCAGACTTGTCGATTACTCGACTACTAGAAGTGTTCGTCAGATACATCGAGGTGACCGCCGTTCAAATAATGATAGGTGGCCGAATGCGGGGTTGAACCCGAAATCTTGCGAACGATAGTCGCGAGTACTAATCATTGCGCAATGGTCGGTCGAGCCTTACAATAAGACAGATAAAACTAACGGCTGGTGCGGTCGGATTTTTGTTTGTCGAGAGGGGGCTTTATCGTCAAATCGCTTGCTTAGCACATAGTAACACTTATTAGCAAGTTATACTCTCCTCTTAATCTCCATGCTGACATCAATCGGAGCCAAGGTAGATGAATTCATCCTCCAACCCAAAGATATAGTTGTCAACGTTCACACGAGTAGACTTTCTAATCATTGAAACTAATAACATTGTTTTGTTCTCGTTTATCACCAGTCGACTTGAGCTAATTCCCTCTCAATGCTAGAGAAGACTGCAGCAACATCTCGTTGTTTTCTGCCAACAATGTCCATATCGTCTGCAAATGCGAGTGACTTGCTAAAGACGGTACTAGTCGTATTAACAACGTCTCCAAGAGTATGTTGAAGAGGTCGCACGATAGGCTGTCTCCTGTCTAAATTGCGATTCGTTATTTTCAGTGTAAAAATTAGTGAGCAAACGTTGCCTGTCTTTACTGAAGACTTCGTGTCAGTCAGCGTCATTCTTCAAAGACTTATAAGCATCGCGGGAATTCCAAACTCGGCAATGACCACATACAAGTTGTGCCGTACCGCACAGTCGAAAGGAGCTTTGTAATCCGAGAAAATTAATTAATCAGTTGACATCAAAAAGCTATGTAGAATCTACGTCCGAAATTCCTTTTGATTTTTATTTCACAAAAAATTAGGTTCAAAATGTGTCACTTAAAACACTGTAGCTTTAACAAGGAAATGAGCGTAATGTTATTAAATGTTGACAGGCATCTTTTGAAGGTTGCCACTTTCTGAACCGAATATTGATTTTCTTAATTAGAGGATACATCTGAGTATTACCCACGGGTCTTATTATCAGATGTGCTGCGTCTACTTGCGTTCTCACCCATAATTTGGTTTACGCTAAGTTCATTCCTAAACCACAGCTTATAATTGCTTCACTGCTATTGTAGTGAAGCCAATTTCTAACTTAAAATTACCCCATAGGATGAAGTCAATAAATTTTATGGGTTTCAAACTCCAAACTGAACTTGCTATACTTTGTCCCCTCATATTTCTCATTCAGCTGCTAGTGCTGGGATTCGATAAGTATTATTAAAGAGTTGCATAAAGAAAACTCCATCTTCAAGTCGTCTCAATCCAATCAATTATAAAATCATTTACCAGAGATTACGTTAAAGTGGCTGGGGGGTAGAGTGAGAGCGGATTAGTGTGAGTGTAAACTCTGGCACTAGGCTTACATGCAAGCACGATGGACAACGGCATAGAGTCGTGCAGTCATGCAAACATAAATTTAAACCATTCAATATTTACACGAGATTCCGACTAATTCCAACAACACAACAGCATTTGAAATATGTGGCAAACCAATCGGCCGGATGGTTTATACATCTACGCCGCACAGTGGGACATTTTAAGAGAATGCGGTTACAAATTAGGAAACTTGTCTGTACCAGTTGAGATATTGTTTATGCCACGTGAGAGTTGACACCAATGATATATTTTGTTTGATAAAAATTCGGAGTCTAAGAATAATATAAAATTCAATTCAAATGAAAGTTTATATTTAGTAGATCGATTAAGGGAAAACTAAGCCGTTTATAGAAAAGAAAACAATTTTTTTATTAATTAATACCAGGGTGGTCCCAAAACTAGACGACCTGATAAAGAATACATGCAAAAATTTATAAAAATTTTCTTTATTTTTCTACTTAATCTCCTTTTAGCTCGATACACTTTTTCAAGGACTGCCAAACTCCTTAAAATAACCATCAGATGCAGACTACACATTTTCATTGTTGGTAAACTGTTTACCAGGGAGTCAATTTCTGAAGTTTGAAAATAGAAAGTGGTCCGAAGGAGCTAAATCCTACCGAATAAGGTGCGTGATGAAGCAGTTCGAAGTTTAATTCATTAATTTTGTCCATCGCAACAGTGGATGTGTGAATTGGAGTGTTGTTTTGATGAAACATACTCCTAATTTCATCACCTAAATGCTGCTATAACTTATCATAATATTTGCCGTTGATAGTTTTTCCTTTGTGAAGATAATCAATAAGCATAATTCCATGCACATCCCAAAAAAACACAGACGCCATAACCTTGCTTTCGGACACGATTCTGCCATTCCAGTCCACTGCTTTAATGGTTCTTTGTCCTAGGTGTGAAGTGGTGAACCTATGTCTCATCCATGGTTGTAAATCGGCGCAAAAATTTGGCTTCATTGCGTTGAAACATCGCCAAACTTTACTGCTGTACTGAAAAATCTTCACGATGCTGTTTTTGCTCTTTTGAAAGCAAGTGCGGCACCCATTTTGCACACAGTCAATGTACGATGTATAGCACTTCTTGAAATGTCTATCATTTCAGCTAGCTCACGCACCTTCAGTCGATAATCATCCAATACTATTTTGTGTATTATTTAACCGTCTTTGGCGTGGACACCTCAATTGGTCTTTGCAGCTCATATGGTCTCGTTTAAACTCCGCTGCCGAATATTTTACAGTCGCAAACGAAGGAGCAGACTCCTCCATCTATACGTTAGGTCGGCTAGTTTGGAGACCGCTTTTTGTTACAATTTTCACAGTGAATAAGTATATCGAACAAAGAATTTGTTTCAAATTTTGGTACTGCAAGTGAAATTTAGTGTGTGGAGATTCGCAAATGTTGAAAATGTTAAAGAAGGCTTAGGGTGAATCGACTTTATCAAAATCTCGAGCATTCTAGAGAGATTTAAATGTAGTGTAAGATTTGCCTCACTCTAATCGGCCATCAACGTGTTCTACTTAAGTTATCATAGCTAAAGTGAGGGAAATGATGACTGGAAATCATCATTTAAGTTTGAGAGAAATGAGTTAATTCGTTAGCATTTTACACGTTTTCGACGGGTTCCGAAGAATCTGAGTTTTCTTCGAAAACTTAATCCCGTACAGATAGATCCCTGAAGGCAGTCTATAAAGAGTCAATTTCGACCTCCCATTTCATAAAACGCATTGTAACTGATTAAAAGATATGAGTTTGCGAGATCGACATGCAAACTAGTCAACAAGCTACGGAATGCCACCATCCACTTGATCCAAAACCGAAAAAATACCTCAAGGTTAAGGTAATGTGGATTATCGCGGCGTTGTGCACTTGGAATTCTTGCTATAAGTTTAGACAGTAAATGAGAAATATTATCTGGGCACTATGCAACGTTTGAGAGACCAAATTTGTCGAAATAAGTACAATTTGTGGAAAGAAAATTTATGGATTTTGCACTAAGTTAAATACTTACCATCTTACAAGACTACTATTATGAACAAACTTCTAACCAAAAACTTAATAAATATCATCGAAAAACAACAGTATTCGTCTGATAAGGCTTCGGAATTACGCCTTTCATCTGAGTCGATACTGAAAGAAAAAAAAAATACTCTAAAGTGCATATAAAGTCAAGATAATGTTGACTGTTTTCTCTGATTAGAGCAGTGTTATGAATTCGGAATTCCTTTCAGAAGGTGGGATGTTAAATAAAGAAAATGATTTAGGCATTGCGCGTTATTTGAGAGAGCGAGATCATTTGATGAAGCCAGATTTGTGGAAAGAAACCCCTGGGATTTTGCACTATCATTATGCGCCATCGCATTATGCCATCATTTTGAATGAACTTCTGACTAAAAGCTTAACAAATATCATTGAATAATTTACGTATTCACCTGATATAGCTCAGGCTGTCATTTTTCTCTATTGATAACTTGAATTACCATTTCGAGACATGTTTTCTGTCGACTGAAAATGAATGCTTTGAATGAAGTTCTAATTTGAGGTTTGGAAAGAGAAAAAGGTGAGTCGGTGCCTATTCGATGATATTTGTTGAACTTTGGCTAGTAAAATAATGGCTTCGTGAGTTTTATAGGAGAATTCGCATTCAAAAATGCGTTTGAATAATGTTGTGATAATTTCATTATTCGTTGGCATAAGTGTATTATTTCGAAAGAGGCCCAATTTCAAGACGATACTATCATTTTGGAATGAATTATCAGTACTTTTTTTTTACAGAATTTAAGCTTTCATTTCTTTGTATTAAGGTATAGTTATCAGCATACTCGTAGAGGGGATCTGCTAAGGAAATAAAAAAACAAAACAAAATTGGGATGCAAATTCCTTTGCATGAATGGGACATGGGAGAGCTTCTCACATTCAGTGAGAAGTTTAACGGCGGTTCCGAATGTCACAGTTTGAGTATCATTTACTAGACTTGTCAATTACTCGACTACCTAAAGTGTGCGTCAGACACATTGATGATGCTCAATGATGTAATAGGTGGCTGCAATGGTCGCGCAATGGTCGTTCGAATCAGCTAGTATTCTATGACATATTAAGTGGGCATATTCGTTTGCCGGAACACAACTGTAGATTGCGACACATCCTACGGACGCATTGGGGGCTTTGTAGGCGTGCTGCTCGTATAGTCTACCGCGGCTTATTTGTTGCCTGTGCAACATATGGGTCGTCGGTGTGGTACGAGGCGGTCACGACCTCTGCAGAATATCGTTTGATACAGTCATGCCAGCGGGTGATTTTGCTTGATTGCATGCCGGTATGTAGAACGGTTTCCACGGATGCTCTGCAGGTTTTGATGGGAGCTGTCCCTCTTGACTTGGAGGTTCTGCGTCGAGCAGTAGACTTCCGGGTGAAGACAGGATGCTCTGTGGCTGGTATACACCTGGTGAGGGATATACAGGCCATTGAAAATCTGAGTAGGGCGGAACGCAAGGCAGTTTTGGGAGAATGTGTGACAACCAGATGGCAAGCCAGATGGGATCAGTCACACAAGGGTAGAGCCACGTACGCTTTTGTGCGGGATGTTTGTTTCGTCAATGGGAATCCTGACTTTGGTTTTAACCTGAGTCTGGGTTTCATATTGACGGGGCATGGTTCTCTGAACGAGTTTCTGCACAAAAGAGGCCTGGCTGACAGTAGTGCTTGTGACTGTGGGCATCAGACAGAGGATTGGAAGCAATGTGTTGTGGGACTGTCCTCTGTATGATGATATTAGGGATTTGGACGCATTAGGGATTGTGAGGGTTGGGGATAGTTGGGACGTGACGGACATGATATCGTCAAAGGATAGACTGGCTGGAGCTCGTCACTTTGCAGGCAGGTTGTTTGCAAGGCGCCGTGCTAGGAGGGAGCGTTAGGGGTTGTCTTGGTGGGTTAATTGGTGTTAGGGATTGGGGGCTTTGCTGTGAAGATGCACTGTCATGTGTGTTGCGCAATGTGCAATGCATGTGGTGGTGTGTTGGAGCAGCATCCCTCTGTACTCTTACTTTTCTTTTTCTTTTTCTTATTCTTCTTTTCTTCCCTTCTTCTATTCTTCTTCTTCTCTTTTCCAGTTTTGTATGCGTTTGCATTGCGGGAAGGCATGTAGCTGCAAATTGTTGCATGTGCATGGCTGCGCTTTGTGCAGACGGCTACGGTGGACGACCAGTTCCATGCGAGGTATGATGTAGCGAAACTGGAGCAGCTTTTGTCTGCGAAACCCTGACCAGAGGGTTTTTCATTTTCTGGTAGCACGGGAGACCAGGGGCCCCAGGAACATTTTGTTCTTGCCTGGTCGTGGTGTAGGACCCCTTGTGGGAGCATCGTGCTAGCTGTGGTTGCCCGACCATGTGTTTCTACGGATCTTGCATTGCTTCAGGATCTCCTGAAGGTAATGCTAGAGCTTGGGAAACACTGTTCTTCGTCTATCCGAGGTGTCTAGATAGGCCTCACTCCTACCCGGGAGGAAGTCCACTTCATACCAGTGACTTCAAAGGTACTTTGGCAGAGAGAGGAAATATGCCCTGAGGAAATTTTTCCAAGGGGACCTGTTTCCTATTTCTATTTGCTTCGACTAATCCTTCCGGGATTAGTTTAAGTTCCCCAAAGGGGCGCTGGCTGTCGCAAACACGTTCAAGAACAGTCCCATGTGTGTGGCACACCGTGAGTAAGGCTATCAAAGCGAGACCCACGTTAAACCCGACAATTGTTGTTGTAGATTGCGACATAAATGTCGTTTACGACATAAATGTTTGTATTGATATTTCTTAGGTTCCAAAAGTTGTACCTTCCAAAAATATGTCTCACGAACTTCCGGTGTTGCCGTGTTGTTCAAAATGCCATAAATTACAAAATATGAAAATATCTTGCTGTGCCAGTGTGAATTTTATTCAAATCGACCCATCATATATTAAGAAATGATAGATTTGTTTCCACTTAATACTATAAGACGCCTACTGTGCCCCGGTCATTAGTAATCATGATGTAGTGCTAATGTTTGGATTGTTGATGAGCGCTGCTGGTAAAAAGATGATTCCCCCTATCTATGGGGTTGTGACTGAGTGACTGTATTGCGGTTGCTATAACGCGTTCATTACTGGGTAATTTCTTGTTATTTTTCTTGCCATTTGTAGTGAATGAATTTAACAGATGCGTTAACAAATGACAGCAGCTTCAAATGGTTTTGCGCCGTTTTGACTTTAGGTTAGTATTTTTTTCTGTTTTGAGTATATCGTTGCTGGGTATGGAGGTCTTACAAACAAATTCATTACACATTTTTGTTGTGCACAACGACCGTTGCTTGCCACGTATCTTGAGAGTTTTCGCCGGTCCCCTTTTTGTGATGATAACGATGATAGATATTCATCACGCAAATATTTCGTATATTTAAAAGATTTTTTAGAATTTTTTTTTTTTTTTTGAGGAATGACTCATAACGGCTAAATTTTCTTATTGCAAATTTTCATTTGTGAAATATATTGAGAACTGTTTTTGAATGGAGTTGATCGATTAATTGATTGGCATTCAATTTAATTTGTTAAAATGAAAAGTTTCTTTGAAGGAATATAATTCTTTTTAGGAAATGAAAAATTGTGTATACTTTAACAAAAGCTTTCGCTATGTCGGAGAAATGTATGATTCTTATGATGAGAAAATATGTATTTTATGTACAGGCAGCGCTTAAATAAAACGTTACCCAACATTTTAAATCGACGTTATTCAAAAGTTAGTACACAGTATTTATTGATAAAATGTGCTTTTATGGAGATTAAACATGTTAGAATTTACTCAAAATTATGAGTAAATAATATTAGTAATTATGAAGTAGACAGTCTGAGAAAAGAAGACACAAAAAATCAACCAAAAAAAAAAAAAAACGATCAATTTTTTTTTTAATCGCGAAAAAAAATCCAGGTAGATGGATCGCTCGATACTACATTGCAAGGATGCACCGATAAGGATGGTGGGAGGCCGCGAAAAGTTACAAACCCCTCCCGCTCGGCTGCGGTGAACGCCAACCATGTGATATGGAATAGAATTCCAGTGTCTTACTGCACGAACTCGCGACCCTGTCCCTGTAAATCCTCGTCACTCTTGGCAACAGAAAAGCCTCTGGTCAGTCACTGTAACAGACTTAATTCCAGTTTCAACTCCTTGCTGTCCAGCGACTGGTGCTGGTGCTTTAACAGTCGATTATATTGGATTTAAATGTCAAATTTTTGTAATGTCCCATCCTAATACAGGGTGGCGCAATAAAACGTGCATATTTAAAAAATAGATTAAAAAATAAATACGAAAGGTATGGTTAAAATAAATCTAAGGCATTGTTGAGTAATAAATTGAGTTTATTTTTTAAAAATAACATCATCTAAATGGTGATCCTCTCTACGACGGCACTCCTCTAATCACAAACGAAAATTATTGAAAACTTTCTTCGGTAATGCTTGTGTAATGGCTGCCATTTCACCACGGATATTCTCCTTGAGCTGAACGATGTTTCTTGGATTGTTACTGTAGACTTTGTGTTTGAGGTATCCCCACAAAAAAAAGTCAAGAGGCGTCAAGTCTGGACTACGTGGGGGCCATGGGATATCACCTCTTTTCGAAATCAGTCTGCCAGGGAACATCTGCTTCACCACCGCCATGGAGTCATTTGATATGTGACAGGTAGCTCCATCTTGTTGGAACCAAGTTCTGGAATTCATTATTCTTGAACTTTTAATTTGTGGAACCAAAAACCCGTCCAACATCTCAACATAGCGTTCCGTATTAACCGTGACGTTTTGGCCCCGCGCATTTTCGAAGAAAAAAGGACCAATTATTCCTCTGCCAGAGATTGCTGCCCATACTGTCACTTTAGGACTATGCAATGGTTTCTGGTGTTTGATTTTGGGATTTTCACTGTTCCAGTAACGACAATTCTGACGGTTTACGAACCCATTCATAAGTAAATGAGCCTCCTGCCTGTATCTTGCATACCAAAGGAGGTGGGTGATATAGAATGCGGTTTTTGAAATTCCGATTTACTGGAATTCTATAGTCTAGTCAAAAGTAGTACCGGAAGTTGGTTGATAAAACACAAAATTCATTTCAAAAATATTTTAATGATTACATTGTTTACCGGCATGATTGCATTATTTTTAAAGAGGCCTACCTTGAAAAATAATACAATCATGCAATCATGCAATAATACAATCATGCATTTTTCTGAAAAGATCTAAGAAAACACAGAGAGAAGACATGGAAAAGAATTTGCTAAGAGAACAAATTCTCTTTAATGTCTTCTGTCGATTGAAAACGGGTGCCTCGAAGTGGCAATTTTGGGTTTGAAAAGAAAAAAAGCCAGCTAAAGCTACATCACCTGAATAGGACGGCCGTTCGTTGACATGTGATGAATTTTTTGCCAGAAATTCCTTCAGAGTGATAAACCTGTAAGGAGGAGCACAACACCGCACAACATCTAGGTAATACTCTTTATTTACTGTTTGATCTTCTGGCAAGAATTTCGAGTGCACAACACCGCGATGATCAAAGAAAACAATCTTGATTAATTTTGACGTGGCCTTTTGGCTTTCGGCTCAGGTAACTGGTATGCATATACCGGAATGAAATCAATCGCCTTTACTTATTTGGGGTTCTGAAGAAAATTGTAGCCTATTTGACAAGTTTGTAGCCTTTTACAAGTTGTAAACTACTTGACAAGTTTTGTACGGAAATAATCGCCCAAAATGGTATGAATTGGTTCGTCAAACACAAAAAGTTCAATGGATATCTGCCTCTCCTTTACTTAATCGATGCCAACTTCAGCTGAAGACGTTGATAACTGAACAAAGTGTTTCAATATTAAAATATGCGCGTTTTATTTTGCCGAGATGAGCTGGCAAAATCGAGCGCCAAATATAAACTAAATGACAAATCGGGCTCAAGTTTTACGGCAGTATAGAAGACAGTTGTGCCAACGTAACGACAAAAAGAATTGTTATAATTCCTTAAAGCGGAGCTTTTTAAATGATCAATTTCGGTACTTTCCTCACAGAATGTAGTATATTATTATTGGCGAAATGCATTACTTTAAACATACAAAAAGTCTCGAGCTAACGTTTTTTATCTAATGTGGCGATAAATTTCTTAAAAATATGAGAAAAAATGTGAGAAACCGATTTAAATTCTGAACCACAAAAGCTATTTCTTCCGTATGATTTTGTACCGAAGACTACTAGTATAATTTAATTTTTTTTACTTAATTTCTACTTAACTTATGTTGTTTAGAATTATGTCAAAGTTGTTGTCTTAGTTAATATTGAAACCATTTCCAGTCCAACTATAATGAAATGAACGATACCGCTCATTATTTTCGAACTATCAGCGTAAAAAATACGCAATTTTTGGACCTTTAATCACATTAAGAAGGAAAAATGTTAAAAAAAAAGTTAACAAGAACAATTAGTTTGTATTATTACAATGTCCAAAAAACCCACAGCGAAAAAATCAACCCTCCCAAACGGGCAAACGTCACAAATATAATTGAAAACAAAAAACTTTTGACCAACTGTTGGTTCTCTATTGGCTGGTTGATAGACTACGACGGTCAATGGTCTGTAATTAACGCTTAGTTAAATATTTCAATGGTACTTCTCGTCCACATCTCCAAACTCCCCTCGGAACAAAGCTTAATTATAAACGCTTAGTAGGGTCCAACGCCCACACACTCCTTTTTCATCAAGCTTTGAGGGTCATTATCGCGGGGGACGAAATAACAGTTTATTGTAGTTATTCCATTTAATGCGCCAAATGACTGCTCGTAATGTTAATTTCTATTTACCACAATTTACTTAGTGAATTCACACGACTCATGATGAGGGAAAGAGAAGAGGGAAGGGCAAAAATGAAATGAAATTGATTGTCAAAAGTGATTTTATATTGAGATCTTAATTAGGGATATCTGGCGTTAATATGTATGGCATTAAATAGGGGAAATAGTGGAATAGGGTGGAGTGTTGTAGCCGGAAGAAAAGGGAAGATTGTGCATTATCAGGAGGGATTTGCTTGAATGGGATAGGAAAAGGATCTGAACTTATTGAAAAGGTATGACAACAGATCAAGTATTAAGGAGTGATTGTATAGAATTGGCTTTAAAATACAGCACTACTGTACCGAAAAAAGTGAGATGAGTTTTGAATTTCAAGAACTTGTTTTTAAAGATTTCATTCTTACTATTTCTCATTCATAAAATTTAATTCGGCTTGGAACAGAACACCCAAATACTTACTTACTTTCTTATTTTCCACAAGAAAAGACATATACAAATACGTAATATAGAAAAAAATTGCAAAAATTTCAAGAACAGTTAACTTTGGGACACTAAGTTTAAACAGTGCTTCAAAAGCCTAGTCTATCCATCGGAGTTTTGTTCGCTCTCTTCAGCGTCGGCCGTCGAGTTTGTGACATTTTCAAGAGAAATTTGAGAACAATCGGTTGAAAACCGGCCTGGATTCGTTGGTTGAATTTACTTGAAATGTAGTTTTGTGACTTTAGCATTTTATAAACTTAACTTAATCACTTCATTTGATCATTCTAGTTTAATTATATCCAATTTTTTCCTTTCATTAAAGTCTCTTAATTCATTAACTGTATTCAATTCATTCAACTTATTCGATTGAGTTCAATTTATTTAATGCATTCAATTCATTAAATTCATTCAATTCGTTCAATTCTTTCAATTTATTGATTTTTTTTCAATTCATTCAATTTATTCAAAGTATTCAATTCATTCAATTCATTCAGTTGATTAATTTCGTTCAATTCAATTCCATTCATTCAGTTCATTCAATTTATTCAATTCGTTCAATTCATTCCAATTCAATTTCATTCTTTCAATTTATTGATTTTTTTCAATTCATTCAATTTATTCAAAGTATTCAATTCATTCAATTTATTCAATTCATTCAGTTGATTAATTTCATTCAATCCAATTCAATTCAATTCATTCAGTTGACTTAATTTATTCAATTCATTCAGTTCATTCAATTTATTCAATTCGTTCAACTCATTCCATTTATTTCCATTTCATTTCATATTATTCAATTTATTCTATCCATTCAATCCATCCAATTCATTCAATTTATTCAATTCGTTGAATTTACTCAATTCATTCAATTTATTCAATTCATTCAATTAATTCAATTGTTGCAATTGATTTAATTCATTCAATAAATTTATTCAATTCATTAAATTCATTGAGTTCATTCAATTCATGCAATTCATTCAATTCATTCAACTCATTAAATTCATTCAATTAATTAAATTCTTTCAATTGATTTAATTCATTCAATGCATTCCATTTTTATGAATTAAATCAATCCTTTTAATTCATTCTATTGATTCAATTCATTCAATGCATTCAATTTAATTAATTCATTCTATTCTTTCAATTCATTCAACTCATTCGACTGAGTTCAATTCACTCAGTTCATTCGATTAAATTCAATTCGTTCAATTCAATCAATTCATTCAGTTCATTCAACTTATTCAATTCATTCAATTTATTTAATTTATTCAATTCGTTCAGTTCGTTCAATTCACTTAATGCATTCAATTTATTTAATTCACTCAATTCTTTCAATTCATTCAACTCATTCGATTGAGTTCAATTCATTCGATTGAATTCAATTCACTCAATTCGTTCAATTCACTCAATTTATTTAATTTTTTCAATTTATTAAATTCATTCAGTTCATGCAGTTCACTCAATTCATTCAATTCACTCAGTTATTCAACTCACTCAATGCATTCAAACTATTCAATTTATTCAATTCATTAAATTTATTTAATTCATTCAATTCATGAACTACAATTCATTTAGTTCATTTAACTCATACAATTAATGCAATTCATTCAATTCAAGCAATTCATTACATTTATTCATTAAATTCATTCAATTCTTGCAATTCATTCAATTCGCTCAGTTCATTCAACTGATTTAATTCGTTCAATGCATTCAATTTATTCAATTCATTCAATTCCATCTTTCCTTTCCTTCGTCGTTTCATCACTTCTGGTTCGAAATCACAGATTTTGCTGATTCCTGATGCCCCTACTTCGTGCCACAGTTAGAACTCAACGATCCATATTCAATCTTCATCAATTAACACATTTGCCAACATATGGTTGTTGCTTGTCCGTCCATGTTTTCATTTCGATTTTTTGTTTTATTTGTTTCTATATGGATCTCATGCTAATAAACAACAACATTTTCCCAGAATTGAAATCAATTTATTTATCCAGAAAAGTTGGAGAACATCAACAACGTGCAAGTGAACGCAAAAAAGGAAGAATAAAGTTCACTGTGTAAAATGAAAGCCCAACATATTGCTGCTCTATAACTGCAAATGTAGAATTTTGCCTCAACGTTGGCCGCGGCAAACCGCCAGCTATCACGCATGATTTGTAGCCACCACTGCTCTGGAGGCAGAGGAAATTTCATCGAAGCTGTTCGTTGCTGCAAAAACGTTTAATTAGTCCAACATATGGAAGTTGCGAAAACCAAAGTAGTTTAGATTCTAGGCGAAGAAAAAAAAAAATAGTTGAAAATTCTATGGAAACAACAAACTATTCTAGTGAAATGTCAGCCATCGTGTGGCCAGAGACTACATCTGGCTGAAAGCAAGATTGGTGGTGGAGGAAAAGAATTTTTATATTGAAAATATGAGAAAAAACTTTGTTATGGAATATATTTTTTTTTGTTTTATGTCAGGGTTAGCTCAGAAGTTCTGCTATGTAAAACTAATCAAGTGTGGGTTATTTCATTAGACAAATATGTTTGACATTTAAGGGGGGAGCGGAGTAAAAGTTGAAAGTTAAATATTAGAATGAGGATTTATCAATAAATGTTAACTAAAGTTTATGTAGGAAGTAAACTTTAATGTGTCGGAGATTATATTAAACAAATATATTAGACATTTTGAAGCGAAATAGAGCTACACGAAAAGTTTGTTGAAATTGAAAAAAAGTCCCCTCCGGTAAGTATTGCCTGTCGTTAGTCATTAGAGTTTCCCATCTTTCTGGCAGCATACGAATACCGCGTCGATTGAAATCCTTGTCTTTTGAGGCTATCTAAGGAAAGATCCAATTTTGTTTTCTTAATATAATATGAAAAGCTAAGCACACGACCGTGTGTCATGGATGGGAACAAGTTATATTCCGAAGGAGCAAAGTCGAATGAGGACGACATGTGAGTTAGGACTTGCCAACTGAGTGTTTTAAGTACATTTTGGCTGATGCCGCAATATGTGTACGAGTATTTCCTTAAGTGCTCGGCTCAATCTCGTCGGTTGTGTTCTCTAGATTGTGTGCCCCAGAAATGGTTTCGTTCGATTTGAGCAACTCATACACGACATCAAGTTGAAGCCACCATTAACGAATTGGCTATCAATGATTTTCTCTTCTTTGCGTTGTCGTAGTCGATCCAAATTTCGTCACCATCGACTTTTATTCCTGGCAAGCAAACATTTTACAAGTGTAAAGTCGACGTTCAACATCTCAAGGTTTTAGTTCATATGGAATCAAATTTCCTTCCCTTTAAATCACTTAAAATGATTCTAAACTATGTGAAATTGCTTGTTTAGTTACTCCTCATGTAATTGCGTTTGGCACGAATCTTCCTCCAATAATGATTTCAATTTCGGTCCTTTGTGTTGATTCCGTCTTCCGTCAAACTTTTGAAACGACTCACGACACTCACTTGAAGCAACCTTGTCATGCGCTTCTACAAGCAGTCGATGAGCCTCAGCTGCAGTTTTTTTTTTTCAAATTAAAGAAGTAAACTAAAAGTTTCCATACGTAATGCTTATACGGCTCAAAACACAAAGAATATATGTGATGCTGATACAAACCCGCATATAGTTGACGGTTACGGTGTTGCCAGACGTTTTAAATGTGATAATTTTAACCATACATAAATTATCTGCGAGACTCATTTGTAAATAGCCAGAGACTTATTTGTACTACCACTCATATTTGGAGAAGTATTTATCAATTCATCAATAATTGAGCAAATTGAACTTTCGAATCCTTAATGCAGGTATATGTAAGAAAGGGGGTACATTAGAAAATGAAAGCAAAGGGTATGATAAAATTTGTTACTTGAAATTGAAAAACAAATCATTGCAGTAGTTGAATAACTCACCGCTGAAGTGTAATCTAACAAATTGCGAAATTTGTCCGTTGACGCAAATGTTTCTTCAAAATTTCTAAATAATGAAATTTTAAATTTAAATTTTTATTTTTTTATATTAATTATATATTATTATTTTAATAATGTCATTTTATAAGTTTCGTTTTATTTATTATCATTTCAAGAATGTAGTTTAAGTTGAAAAGTGCCCACGTTTTAATCACCACTTTGTAAGTAAGTTTTAACTATTTTTACGCGTTCGGTTCGGTTGCTAAACGATTCATGTTCGTAAATGGCAAACCTTTCACTTAATAAATAACTCTTTAAATGACACGTATTAACAGCTTACGGCCTTGCCAGATCAACAGCTTTTACATCACTAAATGAATAATTCAGTATTTGCCACAACTCTCGCAGGTACTGCTTCGAAGCGATATAACTTTTATCAAAAATCAAGAAATTTGTCCTGGACTTCTTAGAAAATCTGCCAAGGAGAGCACCCGCTATGACGTTACTTTAGTTTTTAACAAATAGCATCTTACAGCTATCTGCTGTCGTATTTTGGATGTTATTCAAAACTTTGCTTAATTTCTATAGTCAGTCAGAACCTTTCCACTATCCCCACGGAAAAGTGTACTGGCTTAAAACCAGCTACGTCACTGATAGTTAGACCGCATTGGCTGGCCTTAGGTTTATCATCACCTTTGTATAAAATTGACTTGTAAATTTGATATAAAGTCGTATGCGATGGCATCTAACATTCGCAGTTACCTGGAGAAATGTCACAGGGTTCTACTAACCAGTACAGTAATTTTTGTCAAATTAACTGGCTTACAGATACGCCTTACTTACTTACGCCTTATTTTAGAGAGACGAGAACATCAAGAGTTACTTTTGATTCTATCAGTTGAGTCAGTTTTGGAGCCGGACCTCGACACATTAGCTTGGACAGCCGGCTCATGCTGAAAGAATCAGCAGTAGTAGTTCTTTCGGTATCTCTTGGCCCATCCATGTGATAAATGCACGGATTTTGCTACTTTATAATCTATTTTACCAGTCGTAGTATCTGATGAAAGACGTTGGTTGCGTCCGAACATGAAAAAGACAAATTCTCTTGCATGAATGTCAAGTGAGGGAGCTTCAGTGAACACATTCAGTGAGCTTAAACATGTTCTATTTCAAATCTCATTGAAGAGGATTTTCTTCTTAGCGACCATTCCGAACATTAGTTTGCAGAAAATTCTGCTAGATTTGTCAATTAATCGATAGTCGATTTGTTCTTTAGGCATACCAAGCTGACCGCCGTTCAAAAAGGAATTTCATGGCCTTAAGGAGTTTCAAACCGGCGATAATGTGCACTATAGTCAGGTGTATGATATACAATACATATGATCATATTAATATGATCATATGCCGAAGAATTTCAATCGGCTTGGATGACGAATATTAATGAACGAATATTTATGCGTAATATATAATGCCAGACGGCAACGTTGACATAAACGTTGTATCTAAAGATGGAACGATATGGCCAGTTTACAGTACAGTTCATGTTGACTCAACCTGGTTATAAACGAAGGCAGTCCCAAAACTAGTCGACTTAACGCATAGATGGTGCTAGTAGTTTGAAAAAAAAAATATTTTGGTGAAAACCATCAACCTTTTAAGACGTATGTTTTAAGTTTCAAGCCCCGACGTTGTTTAGTACTTTTATTTGAGCCATTCAAAGTAAACGATCTCTGTGAATTTATAAATATGAAAAAATTGGTCACCGTTATGTAATTCAATATTTCCATTTGAAAGGCCTCAGTCCAAGTAATATTAAAGCCGAGTTAGATTCTACTCTGGAGGAGTCAGTTCCTTCGTCTACGACTGTAAAATATTGGCTAGCAGCTGCCAAACCGAACACCGTAGTTGTCGACCGATTGAGGTGTCTACGTCAGACACGGTTAAGCAAAAAAATGGTAATGGATAATCGTCGGCTGAAAGTGCGTGAGGTAGCTGAAATAATAGGCATATCAAAAAGTGCTATGCATCGTATATGGACCGAAGATTTGAAGATGAGGAAGTTGTGTCGAAGATGGGTGTCGCGCTTGCTTTCAATAGATTAAAATTAGATTAAAAATCGTGAATATGTTTTAGTAGAGCAGTGGAATTTGGCGTTGTTTCACCGCAATAAAGTCGAATTATTTTTTCAGATAGAAAATACCATCAACGGCGATGCTAATTTATTGCAACGTTTAGGTGATGAAATTATGTAAAAAATACCGCATTTGGGGGAAAAGAAAGTGTTGTTTCATCAAGACAATGCTTCAGTTCACACATAAACTATTGCGACGGCCAAAATTAATAAGTTAAAGTTCGAATAACTTCATCACACACCTTATTCAACAGATTTACTTCCCTCGGACTATTTTCAATTTCCTAACTTGAAAAACTGGCTCGATGGTCATGTTTACTAGAGATCTACGGAAATTTGTTGGGAAAACGCCGAAAAAAGTACTGTGCTGTTCCGCGCGCTGGAAGACCTTGTGCAGTTCGAAATGAACAACGTGCAGTTCGAGCAACGGTTACGCTTGTGTGCAAGCAAGTATTGAGTATGTTACATCTTTTCTCTGTGGGTAGACGGGTGTTTCCTAGGATGCTTTGTACCGCCTACCCCTAGAACGCAGGCCTCTCTACCTGATCCTGTAATTAAGCAGGCAAAGGGTATGATTCTTGCGAAGAAAAACAAAGTAGTGTGGCCTTGTGCCAGGCGCCCTAGGAATAGGTGGATTATGTCTTGGGATTCACCTATAATATGTTTCAAACTGATCTTGGACCTCGTTTTTCGAAAACCAAGTAAAGGGGAGATTCATATAAAAACAAGACACATCCTGGCCACAGGTGTGACATAGAGAAGCCGTCGGGAGGTATCAGAAGATTTATCTTTTCCGTAAATATAGTTGTATGACCAGAGAGATCTGGTTAATGAACTATGATAGGAGCATGGTGTACTTGCTTTTCGCTGTGTTGATATTCTCTCCTCGGACATTGAAAATGTATGCCGTATTATTATGGATTACCAGTTCCATGCGAGGTATGATAAAGCAAAACTGGAGTAGCTTGTCTACGAAACCCAGACCAGAGGGTTTTTCTCTTCTGGTAGCACGGGTGACCAGGAGCCCAAGGAACGTTGTTCCTTGCTGGTCAGTTGGTGTTGGACCCCTGGTGGGAGATCGTGCTGGCTGTGGTTACCCGAACAAGTGTTTTCAGTGCTTTTGCGTTGCTCAGGTGTCAGTGAGCGAACGCATCAGCTTGGAGAACGCTGTTCATTCTATCCGAGGTTTTGGCTGGATACCTCAACTCCTACCCGGGAGGTAGTTTCACTTCATACCAAGTGGGCTACAAATGTACTTTGGACGAGTGAGGGAGTAGGACCTGAGGAAGTTTTCCAAGGGACCTACTTCCAATCTCTGGCAGTCTAGCTAATCCTTTGGGATTAGTGTGAGTACCCCAAAGGGGCGCTTGCCGTCGCTAGAAGAAAGAAAGAACACATAACCAAGAAAGAAAAGCATATGATTAGAAAACGGCACCATGTGTGGTGGCACACCTTGGGTAAGGCTTTCACAGCGAGACTCAAGTAAAACCTTCACATAATGTTAATGTTACATCTTTTCCCATATAAGATGCAATTGGTTCGCGAGTTAAAACCAAATGAGTCTCTAGCATGTGATTCCAATACGGCTTGAAGAACCAAATGTTAATCTTCGGCGGTTTTCCATAAAAGAGATATAATTTACTGCTTATCGCCACGTGTGTTATAAAATGATAATTATATTGTTGCCATTTAATTATAAAGCTTGAACTTTATAACTTTTTTCACTTTTAAACAAAAACAAAACTATAAGCTAAACTGAAGTTTCCTCTCATAACACTGCGAGTATCGAAGAACTCAACAAAAAGTCTCTGCAATGCATCAACGTGTGTGTCTGAACGTTTTTATTTATTTATTTTTTTTTTTTTTTGCTCTCCCTCTTTCTCCTAGTTGTGGCATGAAAGCGCTTTAATTAAAAAGCGGCAGCAAATGCATTTTTGTTTTGTACTCATTCGTTGTGCGTGTGAGTGTGTGCACTATGAGATCCATCGGACTTTTGTATTTGTTTATGTACTTTGTAATTGTTTGTTGACTTTAAACTTATGGACGTGTGTATGTAGATTTGTGTATGTACGAATATACACGCATATATACAAACATATGAAGTTATAAGTGTAGAAATTGTTGCTGTTGTTTGTCTTTATATTCAGAGTTGTTCATTTCTTTTTGTCCACAAGTGTCTAAGTATGCTTAGTCGATTTCAAACGAAGAAAGTTCTTATTTCGGCTGCGACAGCATTAGAGGCAAAAGTTTTCGAGTTGACTGTAGTTACAGTTGCATTGGCTACAATTAAAATTATAATGGATTTATATTTATTGTGGTCACATAAGCAGCTGTGGAACGAACGTCTTTGTTATGGTCCATCGTGCACAGTGGCGCACAGTGGTGTTGTGACTCTGCATGACAAGAATATATTTATGCTATTAACGAAAATGTGCAGTATAGTAAAGATACTATTCATGAAACCCTTTAAGGCAGTTTGTCGTAAATATTAGGACACTTTTATACACCGCCATATATTGATGCGTAACACAACGGTAATTAAGTTCCAAGACTGACGAAATAAAAAAAATTTTTGGTTCGCGAAATTCGCCTTGATTCAATAGTAGTCTCCTACTAGAGTGAAACAATATAATTAAACCTAATAAAAAAACACCGCAAAAAAACACAAAACCTATTTTGTCTGGATTTAATGGCAGCTCTTGGACGTCTTTAGGTTGATATTTAGCCCAAATATGACAACTTGACTTATTGATGTAGCCATTGAGGAATAAATGGATCTCATACCCAAATAAGAACAATAACAATAGAACTTCTTCAAGCTTTTCAACAGACAAAGGAGCGAAATCGTGACCGCAACTGGTCAGTTTCAATTCCTCAGCATAAGTTGAATTATGTGTGCTCTTAAACCAATATTCTCATGTAAAAAATATCAAGTTGACGAGCATGACAAATCAGTCAGTCTGCTAAGTACGAAGTCGAAACGATTCATCATCGTGAGCGTATGCTTAAGAGAAAGAAGCGCATTCTTCATAGGACGCTAATTTTCGTTATACTCGTACGTCGTTGTGCTAAATCATTCGATAATCAATTCTATCAAACTTAACTGAAGCCCGAAAATTCTACCAAAATATATGAAGTGCAGGGTATGGAACAGGGCATCCCTCCTGTAAGGATAGCGAGGGAAATTTGGTCACAGCTACGCAGAATGTGCTGCAACTATGGAGAGAGCATTTTTATAAGCTCTTTGTTCCCAATGGCAGCACGAGTGAGGAAATCATCCCGATTATCGACGATGGCATAAATTGCCCAGCTCCGACCCAAATAGAGATCAGAACAGCAGTATTGCAGCTTAAGAACAACAAAGCTGCGGGCGTTGATGGTCTGCCAGCAGAACTGTTTAAAACTCCTAAATACGATTTGTCTCGTGGAAAACATGCTCAGTGATTGGAACTTGAGTGTACCTGTGTCCTGTGTTTAAAAAAGGCGTTCCAAGTGTTTGTAAAAACTATTGCGGTATCAATCTTTTACTGATTGCTTATAAGGTCCAGTCGAGTGTGTTATGTGAAAGACTAAAGCTGAACCTAAATGTGTGGCTTTAGGCCTGGTAAATCAACAACTGACCAGATATTCACACTACGACAAATTCTGGAGAAGACCCAAGAAAAACAGATCAATACGTACCATCTTTTCGTGGATTATGAAGCTGCCTTCGATAGCCCGATATGGCAAAAACTGTATGAGGTCATGTTCAGGGTTGGAATTCCAACGAAGTTTATACGTCTTTGTAGGATGACGCTGACTGACACGAACGCTTCAGTAAAGATAGTCAAAGATCTTAGCAAGCCTTTTTGCACCAAACGAGGATTTAGGCATGGCGACATGACTTAGGCAGGGCGACCTCTTCAACATGCTGTTGGAGATGATTATGAGGAAAGCTGCAGTTAATACGTCTGGCACTGTCTTTAACAAAAGCCATATGTTACTCGCATATGCAGATGTCGTAGGCATCATTGGCTGATAATTGCGAGATGTTATTGCAATCTTCTCAAGTATCGAGAAGGAACGAGGATGAAGCAAAGTTGTTGGTTTCAACGAAACAAAGAGTCTATTCGTCTGGGACACTGTGTGAACGTCGACAACTATAATTTTGAAGGGGTGGAAGAATTTATTTACCTAAACGAATGCCGTCGGCATGGAGATAAAAAGGAGAGTATTGCTTGCTAACGGATGTTGCCCTCTCTCGAAAAACAAAAATCCGATTGCAGCAGACGTTTGTTCTACCTGTCGTGTTATATGGCGCAGAATCATGGGTTATGACGCAAGCGAATCAATGAGTACTGACCGTTTTCGAGAGGAAAATATATGGAAAATATATGGACCCATCATCGTTAACGGAGAGCATCGGTGTCGTATGAACAATAAGCTGTATAAGCTTTATGCCGGCTTCGACGGGGTGAAACGTATTAATATACAGCGATTGCTTGGGCTGGGTCAGGTTGTGCGAATGGACCAAAATGCTCCGGTACGGAAAATTTTCGACAACGAACTCGATGGGTGGCGCAGAGGGCGACCAAAACTCTGTTGGAAGGATCAGGCTTTTGAAATACTATCGAAATCTGGCGTGACGAATTGGAGGAGAAGCGCAGAAGATCGAAGCGCTTGGTACTATTTTCTACGGGCGGCGTATATTAGATAAGGATGTCTATTCAGATATTCCCGGAGATGTCATGGGGGAAGTCCTTCTAGACCTCTCAAAAGATGTCAGAAGGCTTCCAAGAAAGTCCCTATGTTGCATGTCGTGAGAATATCCCTTAGAGAAAAAGCACTCGCAAGTTACCTGTCGGTAGTTTTGCAGAAAATAAAAGAGAATATCAAGGCTAGACTGCATTCCTCCTTTGTAGGAGGAAGGTGGAAGTGCCGAGGTACAATTTAAGTTTCTTTCAAACAGGAAGTCTAGATTGAGACTTCCTAAAAGGGGTGAGAAGCGACAGATATTGGATCTTCTGGAAAATTTCTGGCGTGCGGCAATGTCTACTGAATCTCTGAGAAGAACTGTGTGATGCATGTTTAGAAATATTGCCGCTGTTAAAAGGTGTGGAAATATTGTTTATGCATCAGTTTATATATGTTGTAAATGTGGGGATCCAGGGAATTTCGAGTTGCCTGGAGCAAAAGGTGGCATTTGGTTTACAATTGTGTGAGCCGGAAATATTCCAAGGAAGCTTGTAATATTTCTCACAAATTGCTCACCGAGGAAGAAAAAAATAAAGAATAAAAACACAAGGAATTAGAATTTCGAATGGACAATTTCTATTTCTTTATTTGGAATTAAACAATTTGCGCCGGAAGCTTACCAATGTAAACTGGATAGTTTGAACTCACAGTAACAAGTAAGTTTTAGCTGGCAATTTTAGGAATGACAATGCGAATAAGAGAGTATATAAGACAGAATGTAGCCATCTTTAGAACATTCTGTAACACACACCAATCAAACTGTTAAAGCTTGAGTTTATGTGTGATTTACGCGCTCAAGCCGTGGATGTTCGGCGAATTAATATTAGGGTGGCCAGGCGGATGTCAAACTAAAATTAATATGAAAGTTATCGAAAAATATACATATTTTGGCATCAACATATGTATGTATCGATTTGATTTCAGTTGTGGCCATTTGAATTATAAAAGTTTGCCTATATTGTAAAGAAGTGCTTTTAAAGAAATAACATCTTTTCAGAATATTCGGTTGTGGTAATTTTATGGTGAAACAGTTTACTTTTCAAATAACATGTTCGTAAATTGTTCTACTTCGAAAAAGAAATTCTATAGTATTTTTCTGCTTTTGAATACAAATGGCGTTTCGTCGGGATGAAAGCAGTTTTTTATCATATGGCTATTTTTTGTACCAAAATCTTCTATTTTGAAGAGTCTTCTCACCCAAATTCCTCTGCCAAACTTATCTGCAATGGTCTTTCTGTGATACGAAGTTTTCTAACAGGCTGCTTACTTAGTTTTATTCGAAAATTTTTTATTTTCTTTGGACATTCCTTGGTTCGAAAACTGGTTTTCTTGGTTTTCTTTGTCAGAAGTATGATTTAAGACAAATTTCGAGCCCAAACTTTTTAAAAATGTTACTGCAGGCAAGTTTCCTATTTAGACGCTTAACATTTTCTTCATCAATCGATATAAAGCGCACATCGTTGACCACAACCATTTGAAATTTTGTTGCAACAAAAAGAAAAGATAACTTCTGAACACAGCAATCAGGTGGAAAATAAATTTTCCATAAGAGAATCTGAACGTATTTTTCATACTCGACAATACTTTTGGTTCCCAACTCAAGTTTGTCTATTATTCTGGGTCAACAGTAGATAGAATCTCTTTACTGTGCGTTAAACTTTTTGTTTATTCTGTACTTAATTCGTTTCTTTTTGCGTCGGAACCCCAAATTATTATCGACGACAATGCGTTTATTTACTAATCCTAAAATCAACAATTTTTTTTTTAAATAAAGAAGTAAAAATAATACAAAATAAACAACTCATTGACAAAGAAAGCAAAAGTGCTCACACAGCGCTGGAAAAAAATAGCTGACTCTTTTAATATTCTTTTTGGGTTTCCATGTCAAAGTAGGCAGGGGACTTAGGGGCCACCGTCAGCACCACTGACACTGCGTTACCACACCCAAACCCCAAATGAAAATATTGTGATTTATATATATTTGAACTGCCAAGGGGGAGAGACGTAAAGAGACAGAGGAAAAAAAGAACGTGGAAAAAGTTTAAAAATTGACTATTCCAGCACTCCCTCTTGAAATGGACGATAAAATAAATTGTTTTAAATAAAAATGTTGCGCTGGAAATTGATTAAAACAAATCAATCAATCTAGGAATTGACCAATAGTACAAATAAAACTTAAGCGAACGCAAACCAGTCATCAATTGAAAGCCAACAAAAGAGAGACACGAGGAATTTGTATGGGCTGGGAAATATGTGAACTAGATAATTGCTGGTGCTGATTGAATTTCCTTATTCACATAGAAGATCGAGACTTGACATAAATTCCAAAATATTTCTTCTTTATACAAAAATAGGGAGGGGAAAAATATCAACTTCATCTAGCAGAAAATATTTAGACGGCCAATGACCTTATAGAGGAAAGTGTCTGGACAAATAATATTCTTAGGGCGAAATGTGCCTAAATGGACGATATTCTTAAACAGAAAGAAGACTGTGGATAGACGATATTCTTACGTAGATGATGTCCCTACAGCAAGATCTCCACACAGATCATTCTCCTATAGTAAGAAGCTTTTAGACGAGCAATATTTCCACTAAGAAAAGTGTGCGCACAATTAATATTTCTACTGAGAAAAGTGTTTAAACAAATTACGTTCATATAGAGAAAAGTGTCTGCATAGATAAAATCCTTGTAGAGAAATACGTCTATGCAGACACTTTTCTTATAGAGAAAAGTATTCGAATAGAAAGCTTTTTATAGAAAAAACTCCTGGAAAGACAATGTTCTCATAGTGAAAGTGCTTGGAAGAAAAGCTCGCCCTCCTACTCTAACTCTTCATTGTTGGCAAATCTTTTGCCAACGAGTGATTTTTTTTTTCATGTTTGTAAATGGAAAATAGTCCGAGGGAGCTAAATCTGTGCGTGATGTGGGAGTTCTAACTTTTGTTCATTAACTTTGGTCACCGTTTAGTGAATGTGTGAATTGGAGCATTGTCTTGACGAAACGACACTTTCTTTTCCGCCAAATGCGGCCTTTTTTCCATAATTTTTGAAGATAATCAATAAAAATAATCCCATGTGTATCCAAAAAAAAAAAAAAACAGACGCCATTCTATCTGCAGGTAGATAGAACCGCCTTCGCCTTCTTTGGACACTATTCTCCCATTCCAGTCCACTGCTTTAACTGTTCCTTTCTCTCAGGTGTGAAGTGGTGAATCCATGTCTCATCCATGGTTATAAAAAATATAAAAATTCGGTTTTATTGCGGTGAAGCATCGCCAAACTATACTGAAACATCTTCATGATGGTGTTTTTGCTTTATTAAAAGCAAGCGCGGCACCCATCTTGCGCAAAGTTTTCTCATCTTCAAATATTCACTCAATATAATATGTACTCGTATAACACTGTTTGAAATGTCAGCTCACACACCTTCAGCCGACATTTATCCAATAATATTTTGTGGATTTTCTTAACTGTGTCTGCGTGGACACCTTAATTGGTCGAACATATGTTTTATAAGTTTGACACTTTTCAACCAAACTAATTTTTGTGTGGCTACTGGCACCATCTATGTATACGTTAAGTCGGCTAATCTTGGGACCGTTCTCTAACCGTTGGCGATGGTTGAGAAAAAAATGTCGCAGTTAGCATGACTGGTATCATCTTTAAGCCATATGCTGTTTGCTTATGTAGATGGTATAGACATTGTTGACAGAATACTGCGAGATGTTATTGCAGTCTTTCGCAGCATTGAGAACTAACCGGAAAAATTGGGTCTGGAGGCATACAAAGACAAAACAAAGTTATTTGTTTAGGCGGAAAAAAGAGTCTACTCCCTTGGGATGTTGTATTGACGTTAACAACTATGATTTCGGAGTGGTAAATTAACTAAGCTCTACTATGAATTACATGGAGATTAAAAGAAGAGTATTGGCTACAACAGACTTTACTACGGACTTAGCAAGCTATTTAATAATAAAGCTCTTTATCGATAAACAAAAATCCTACAGTACCGGTTGGCTTTACTAGTCTTGCTTTTAAATGAGCTGCACAACTTTCTAAATGAAGATTACCAGATGGACTTGCCCATTATACAATTTAACACCTGGGAAGTTAAAAATATAATGGTTGATTTAAAAGACCGAAAAGCTCCAGGATACGACTTGATCACTGTTAAAGTCTTAAAAGAATTGACTCAGGAATATACAATGCAATCATATTAAAGTTGTACATTCCGCCACAATAGAAAATATCTCAGGTGAAAATGATACGAAAACCCGGAAAACCACCTGAAGAAGCCTCCTCTTATAGGTCCATAAGCCTCCTAGCTATATCATCAAAAGTCCTCGAACTTTTATTTCTCTGAAGATTAAACCCTATAACAGAGTCCAAAAAACTAATACCTGATCACCAATTTGGTTTTAGACAGGGACATGGGACGATTGAACAGGTTCATAGATTAGTTGAACTGATAAATAAATCTTTCGACACGAAAAAGTATTGCAATGCGGCATTTCTGGACATTTCACAAGCCTTTGATAGGGTATGGCACGAAGGTTTATTATTCAAATTGAGGAAAATGTTACCCACGAATTTCTTCATTTTTCTGAAATCTTATTTACCTGAACGAACCTTTTTTGTTAAACACGGCAAAGACATGTCGGACATGCTTAAATCGCATGCGGGAGTACCTCAGGGCAGCATTATTGGTCCTATCTTATATCTGATTTTCACTTCGGACCTACCCACAAAAGAAGGGACTCTTATCGGCACGTTTGCAGACGATACAGCTGTTCTTGCCACTGACATCAACCCGGATCAAGCATCTAGAAAATTGTAAAAACATCTCGATACCATAACAAAATGACTGCAGAAATGGAGAATAAAGGCAAAAGAAACGAAATCGGTTTACGTAACGTTTACACTTCGGAGAGGATGTTGCCCTCCCGTGTCTATTAATAATGTTGAAATACCTCCAGCAAATGATGCAAAGTATCTAGGCATTTATTTGGACAGAACGCTGACTTGGAGAAAGCATATATTTACAAAAAAACTGGCCTTGGGGCTCAAACTAAGATCCTTAAATTGGCTTTTGAATGGCAAATCCAAACTAGCCCTAGATAACAAGTTAAAAATCTGTAAATGTGTCTTAAAGCCCGTATGGACATGTGGATTCCAGTTATGGGGAACTGCAGCAAGCTTCAACCTTGAAATATTGCAAGGCTTTCAATCGAAAGTACTGCGAACCTTTACCCAGATACTTCTCGAACAAACAATTGCATAGAGAATTGAAAACACCCTTCATTAAGGAAGAAGTCCAAAAATACTCTGCTAGATACATGAATCGTATTCAACAACATCCGAATCAGCAGGCGTATAATCTGATGAGCGAAACACTATTATTTACCAGACTAAGGAGGAGAATCACACAGGACCTGGCTACTCAGTACGAATATAGCAGTAGGGACACTCAAGGAAATGTTCCCGAATAAAAATAAAATATTGGTATATCAGTAGAATGTAGGCCAATGTAAGTATTACTGAATGTCCAAGGACAGATTGTAATAAATACAGAATTAAAAAAAAAAAACGTCTTGCTGTATGGCGTCTTGCTTCACTGCTGGAAGTTTTTGAGAAAAAAATACGCCACTCTAAACAAACGCGGCACCCCCGTTTCACTCAATTTTATTACCTCACATTAATGGACTGCTATAGGATCGCAACAATTGTATTATTTCGTAATTTTAGCTGCGATTTTATATGAACGAAGAAAGTTGATTAAAATCTGTTTAATTTCCTCTCAGACTTACACAATACTGAATCGTTTTTCATCCCCTCACATATACCAGAAGTTTATAATCCCTTGCAATTTTATTAATTTATACTATATAAACGATGTGGCCATAAGAATTTTAACGGATTTGTGTTTTTAAATCCCAGGCATAATTTTTTTAGCGTTTACGACAATTTATTTATACAAATTCCTATTTTGTTTATATTTTCACGAGCAAAAAAATGCCCAAATAGTGCCCAATAAGTAAAGTAATAAAGAATGTCCATTCATGTGGTTTGAGGAAATGCCAGTGATAATGTGTGCGGTTGATTGTGCTGCTGGTGGTGGTGGTTGAAGATTTTACTGGCAATAATTCTCACATAAATATTTGCCACGTTCACTGGGAGAAGCATCCATAGCAGCGTCATTCATAGAGTGTACCAATGAATGAATTTGGGTCAATTACTTTGCGATGAAATGTTGCATTACGCGTACATTTTATTGCAGTAAACTATGGGCGACTCTTTGCCGCTGACACGATTGTGTTGTGTTCCGCAATAAATGTTTATTGACGACATATAACAGTAATAATAATAATAATAATAATAATATTGTTATTATTTTACCAAAAAAATTCAACAATATTAATGCTTATATAAATCGATATTACAGTCGAACATATCGCTTTGTCAAATCAAAAATGCAATTTGAGTAAAATCTGTGCACAGTATTTTGTTGTTGATTTCAAAATACGTTCACAATTTCATTAGCATTATTTTAAGTACATTATTCGTAAGAAGTTATTGCGTTGTTCACATTCTTTCACACATTTAGTGCAAAATCTTTTTTTTAAAAAATTACAAAATCGAACTACGGTGTAATAGCAACTGCCAATGGGGACCGTTATTTAAAGATGTTGAAGGAGTTTTTTTTTACCCAGAACTGCCTCAAAGACGTAACCGTTGCAACAGCATTCAGTTCCAGCTAGATGGAGCCACTGCACACATAGTCAGACCGGTTATGACGGAGCTCCAACGAAAAATCCCAAACAAATCAATATCCAGAAATTCCACTTTCCGCTGGCCCCCTAGGTCACCTGACCTAACTGCACTAGACCTTTTTAGGGGGTTATGTCAAGCAAGATATGGGCAAAACAAACCCAATGAATTTGACTGATTTGGAACAGTCAATTAAAACAGTAATTGGGGCGAGCCCGATTTCAGTCCTTCAGGACGCAATGAACAATTTTCTGATCAGGTGAGGACATTTACGGCCTATCATCTTCAAAACCATTCAGTTATATAAAAAAAAGTTAAAGTGAAAAATAAATTTAAAAAAATAAATAATTAAAAGGAATACATTTATTAAAAAAAATTATTTGAATTTCTTATCGTATCGCAATATCGGACAGTTCGGAGAGTTCGTTCGGTTTTTGAAAGATACTTTTTACAAATTTATATACAAGAATATAAATCTATAATATATAATCCACTATATAATCTCCCCCCTTTTTTAATGACTTCTTCCCACCTCTCTGGGAGCTTTTTAATTCCTCTCTAATAAAACACGCGCAGTTTTTCTGAAACAAAGCATTGCATTCAATTTTTCACTTCTTCGTCGTTATGGAAATTCAAATCCTTCAAGTGGTGATAGGTGATAGTCGGACGGGGTGAGGTCTGGGGAGTACGGTGGGTGAGATAAAGCTTCCCACCCGAGCTCTGACAGTTTCGCACGGGTCCGCAAAGCCGTTTGAGGCCTCGGTGAGAGAACGAGGGACCCACACATCGAGGTTGCTCACAAATTTGGGCTTTTTTATAATCCCGTAAACAGTTGAGACTGATTTTTTGATTATTTCATTTATTTCCCTAACTGTTGCACTGGGATTGACAATAATTAAATCTCTCATCTCCTCGGAGACAATTTTTTTGGTCGCCCTTATTTGGAAGCGTCCGTTACAGAGAAGTTGCCCGTCGAAAATCTTTTAAACCATTTCTGCCAAGTTTTTTTCATTTGGTCAGTTTTCTTCATAAACAGACTTTATTTTTCGGCTGACCGCTTTTCCTTTTAACGGAATGATATGCCAAAAATGCTCTTTTTCGCTCATTTTTTCAACCTTTTAAAACTTTTTTATTTAAACGCTATAACCATCTCACGACTGAAACAAGAATATAAGTAAACAGTTTTGAGAAGGGACGGGAGGTAGTGTTGATAGTGTTTGAAGGAAATCTACGTCATGGGAAGTGATGTATGGTGAACTAACAAATTAACCGAATTAATACTACTCAATATTTAGAATTTCCGCCTCCGGTCTCACAAATTGTTGGTCTGTGCCAAGTTTTACCCACCCACAAAATATATGACAGTTACCGTACCTACCACCTGCCATCCTGCCAGCCAGACAGACGGACATCAATCGATTGAAGCCCATTTGATCAAAAGCACTTGGTACTGTAAAGGAATCCTTCCGGCTGTTACATTGTTTGTCGTATTCAAATTAAATGTATATCCATACCTTTATTTTCTTCGGAAGGATATTTTTTAATGCAAGATTTCATGAATATCATTTTCTATTGGCTTCGAGAGAAGTCGTAATCCTTAAATTTACATACAGCTTAAAAATAGTCACTGTTTGTCGATAGATATGACATTAGAAATACCAAATCACAAATGAAACAATAGTATTTCCTCTTAATAAACCATCTGAAAGTATACCTGGTGAATCTTTGGAGGGATACTTTTCAATTCAAGATATGTTTTCTTTCACAAGAATATTGTTCTCTGTTCACTTCGATAGAATCGGTTGTCGTAACCTTTAAACACTCCTAATCGTTAGATATGAGGCCAAAAATACCACACCACAAATCAAGTAGTAACATTCCTTTTTAATGAATAGCCTAAAGGTATACCCGGTGAATTCTAAGAAGGATATTTTTCAATTCAACATTTCTTTTTTTCACAAGAATATTATTTTCTATTCACTTCGCGAAAGGCAGAAGCCGTAACCCTTAAAGTTAAATAAACAGAAATACAGCACCACAAATCGAATGATAGTATTTTCTTTTAATAAGTCGCCTAAAAGTATACCTGGTGAATCTTTAGAAGGTTATTTTTCAATTCAACAGAAGATTATTTTTTATTCACTTCGAGAGAAGAAGCCGTAGCCCTTAAAGTTACATAAATAACTTAAAAATAGACGTTAGATATGGCACCGGAAATACCACATCGCAAATTAAATGATAATACTCGTATCTCCTTTTAACAAATCGCCTTAAGATACACCTGGTGAAATTCTTTCTGCAAATCATAAAAATACAAAATTCTGTGAAGCATCTCTGAGTTATATGGGAAATTTCAAAGGATATATTTCGGAACAGCTTAATGTGACCGACAGTGGCGTGATGGTTAGTACATGCGACTATCGATCGCATCGTCGCAGGTTCAACTCCGCATACAGCCAAGTATCATTATTTGAGCGGCAGTCACCCCGATGTGCCTGACGAACACTTCGAGTGGTCGAGTAATCGACAAGACTGGTGAATGCTTCTCAAACTGTAATGTTCGAAATCGTCGTTAAACTGTAGGTCCCGTTGAGTGGGTCTAACAATAGAATGCATGTAAATTTACTGTATGTGAGAAGCTCTCCCATATCTCATTCCTGGGATACAAGGGAATTTGTGTTGCGTTAATAATAGACGCTCTTTGTCGGTAGATATGACTCCACAAACAACTTTGTCAAATTCATAAACCGCACCTATTTTGGACGTAATTTTTACAGTTCGGAGCAGGTCGCTTAGGGGACGGTATGGACATTTTTTTCATGCCAAAAGTTCGCAAAGTATGGCCTAACAAATATCAATATTTTGATAGCCAATATAACACTATGACGAGCCAGTATAAAATTTATCAAAAACAGTTTCGAAACCTTTTGACGAGCACCAAAAACGCATAGTCCCACCACTGTATATTCACTGTAGAATGTTCATGTCGGCCCTTCTTTTCATTATTTTTGACAGAAAAAACTATTACGATTTTTATTTGTGGCACTTTCGGTCTATATGCAAATGATGCAATGGGAAACTTTATGCCTCAGCAGAAAAATAAACTTGATTGTTTAGTTAACCAATAAATTCCACAACGATGAGTTTTCATTTGCATTTTCTTTCCTCCTCTTGTATGTATATTTCAGTAGTTTTATTGCCTTTGGATTTTACTGGATTTTCATGTTAAACATTAAATATTTTGAGCGTATTTACTTGAATTGACGCATGACACATGATGTGTTGCATGTCATGTTTCTTCCTCTTCTTTTCACGCTTTTGCGCGTCATAGGAAACCTATTCAAAATTTGGATAATGTGTAAGAGAAGGGGATTTCGGAATTGTGTCAAATTCGTCTTTCATGGCTGGAATGTAAACATTGAGCAGCCCTCCGGCTAGTGAGTTTCGTTCATGTTTTCAGTTTGTCGGATGTGTTTACCCAATGTATAAGATGTCAATGATGAAATGGCACTTTCTTCTATTCTGCTACCCCACTGTGTGTTCTCTTTGGTTATATATTTCGCCTACACTCCCTCCACCTCCCTGTGCCACCGTAATCACTGCAGTGATTTCCGTTTTGGCAATTTTCTCATATTCGGATGGAGTTGTTTTCTTCTACCACGTTTTCAAGCATCATATCACTTTTCTATGGCCTTTTCTTGGTGATGCCACCACCAACGTTCACCAGCACACAAAATGTTACATAAAGTTCGAGCAGATGTCAAAAATGTCCAAAACAAAGAAGAAGAAAAGGGAGAAACATGTTGAGTTTCGTAACGGAAACGAATGTGACCGGAAATGAGTTTGTTAGTAGGTCGTCTCGTATGAAGTCATCATATTCTCTTTTCCGTTGGCTTAATTAGTTTCTTGGCTGAAATTGAAAATGTTTTCCAATTAAAGCGTGAGGAATAAATTGTGAATTTCATTCAATAACTGAATAACGCAGCAAATTGGCTTTAGATTAATATCGTCCTCCATCGCATTCCACCGATCAGTCGTTCGCAGGATGGTTGTTAAAATGTTGCCATTGTCTCATGATGAGAAACATCAGATACGAATCAGCCAATTGTTTTCGCATCTGGTTGAGCGTTTTATTGGCGCCTACAGCACAATTTGTTAAACCGCATATTGTATAGGTATACTGACTGATACCGATTTTGGTTTTGTTAATATTTGCGTAATTTATGTGCGTTTATTGTTTATTTCAGCTGAAACATTTTGTTTCGCTTGACTTTTCATGTAAATTATTTTCACTGCGTTTCCAAAAAAGTCCGATTTGCATACGAATAAATATCATCTGCTCTGCTTGTGGAACAGTTTTTGTTTTCGTTTGTTTAATTGTATCGTAAAAAACGGTGATTTAAATTTCATATTCGCAAAGATTGTTCGTCCGCATATCCACCATCAGAATAATGGAAATTTGGTCAAGGTTTTTCTAATAGGAAAACCACTGTGTGGATGCACTTTATGGCAGTCTGAATTTTAGTGTGTTTATATGCCATCATTCACGTACATCCTAACGTATTATCGCATAAGGTGTAGTAAAACAGAAATAAATATTTTTTGCATGACATTCAAGACTTTATTTAGAATAATCCGATTTAGTTCAAATAAGCAATGTTTGTTCGATAGCCTGTTGCCATTTTGCAGATAAATCCATTATGCCTCTTTCGTAGACAGGCTTGTTCCTATTGGCAAGAGAGGGGTACAGTTGATTTTGACATGATCCCTTTAGGGCGAATTTTTCGCCAGTCAAATCATTCGCCATAGACAGAAACAGGTGGTAGTCATATGGTGCCAACTCCGGACTATAAGATGGATGCATAAGAATCTTCTAACAATACTCCGGGAGTTTCCGCCTAGCCACTATAGATGGCGTTCTGAAGGAAAGCCGGTCATTGCTGGGCGATTGCCTTCTTCAGACGGTCCGATTATTGACAGTGCGGTTCCGGTGAACAGCTCATAGTAGATGATTCTCTACCAATTCAATCAAACGCACACCAAAACCTTCCTTACCCTCAATCAGTTTTTGCCGTCTCATCGCAATTCGATCACGACCGTTTTTACTCCGGACTATAAGGTGGATGCATAAGAATCTTTTAACAATGCTCCGGAAGTTTCCGAATAGCCATTATAGATGGCGTCCTGTTGGAACACAATACATTTCTTATTGATCAAAGCTGGTCATTGCTGGGCGATTGCCTTCTTCAGACGGTCCGATTATTGACAGTGCGGTTTCGGTGAACAGCTCATAGTAGATGATTCTCTACCAATTCCACCATGTTGGTTGTTGCCATAAGCGAATCATTCTTCATGATCAATCGCCCGCTACTTCAGAAATGGTTTAATTTTGTTACGATTCAGCAGCGATTCACAGATAGTCCATGAAGTTTTTTTCGCATTAACTCCAGTGGCACTCCAACATCGAGCTCCTTTTTGTATTCAGCCTAATTCAAGTAGTTAAAAACGGTTTTTTTTTTTGTACAATATTTACAAGCGCGGTCTCAAAACTAAACGAACTGGCGTATAGGTGGTGCCAGTAGTTTGAAAAAGGATATTTTGGTGACAAGTGGCAACCTTACAAAATATTTATTTTGAGTTTCGAGGCGCCACATCGTTTAGTTATTTTATTTGGGCCATCAATATTTTCATTTTGAAGGCCTCACTCAGTCCAACCAATACTTAAGCCGAAAAATCTTCCAAATAAAAACATTCAATAAAATTAGCAATCTTAAAATGTTTAATAGAGCTATTTTTGGTTTATGAATATACCTTATTAAACCTGTAATAAACCCATTTTAAATTAACATTATGAATAATATCGTAAGTACATATAGGGTTATCGATTTTCGGTTTCAAAACTAAAGTTAAATACAACACACACAAAGCTATGGTTTCGATGAAACTTTTATTTCATTCTAATACTTGGACTTTGCCATTATCTACGACAGAGAATGTCATTTAAATGACCACTTCTGGATTGGTTGGAGTTGTGGACCCTTTTGAGGGGGGTTCCGACCGCTTTTTCGCACATTTCTGGCGGTACGTTTGGGGATTATCCACGTAAGCACGGTATTTGATGTAGACCCACAAAAAAGGCTAACGACGTCAATTCCCAATAATCATGGTGATCAATTGACTTCGCCAAAACGTGTAATTACGCTTTCTGGAAACTTCTCATGCAATAAAGCCAAGATCGGTCGTGTTGTTTGGCTCGCGGCACCGTTTTGTTGGAACCACGTATCGCTCAGTTCATAATTTTCAATTGCAGGCAAAAAAAATCGGTTATCATACGACCATAGCGCTCCGTATTGAAATTCCGATTATCCGCCACACTTTTGCTAAGAAAGCGACATTGCGACGGTGCACAGAACGAACCACATTTCTAACGCTTCCAGTTTTCTCAAATTTCTTTATAATCCTGCCAACTTCCTGGCATAGTAGGTCGATTATGATAACCGTAATCACCCCGTAATGCACGAAGAGTACCCACATTTGAATCACCACTTTTATAGTAAGTTTTAACTATTTTAACGCATTCCTCGGTTGTTAAACGATCCATATTCGTAAATGGCAAACCTTTCACAAAATAAATAACACTTCAGATGATAGGTATTTTACAGCTGACAGCCTTGCCAGACCGGCAGTTTTAAAACCACTAAACGGATGACGCTGTTTTACCAAAAACTTGACAGTTTTATCACAGTCGGACAAATGGACCGAATACATATTTCTTTTAATACATTAGAATTATTCGTCCTATATATTTGCATTTGAGATTTGTAATAATTTATTTTTATTTTCTTCTTCTATTTTCAGGTAATATTTTGAAATAAACTTTCTTGGATGCGATTAGCGTGGCCTCTATGTTAAGGTACACTTATTGTAAGATATTGGAACTAACTGTTGTGTTTTAAGTTACTTTAGATGGAAGTGAATGACTTTTTTTTGGTAGACTGTGAACTTACACGCATTGTAATTTTAGATTCACTGAACGGAATCTACAGTTTAATGATGATTCCGAACTCCGTCGTAGTTTGAGAAGCATTTACTACACTTGTCGGTCACTCGACTACTCGAAATTGTCGTCAGACATATGAAGGTGGCAGTGGCTCAAATAATGGTAGGTAGCTGTATGTGGGATTGAACCCGTGATCATGCGAACGATAGTCGCGTGTGCTAAACGCTGTGACATGATTGGTCATGAAAGTACTAACCGACATATCATATTCATTGATCTTCCTTATTAAAAGTTATCGATAAATAGACTGTCAGTTTTTTTTTTTTTCAATCAATTGACTGTCCTTTCAATTCAGGAGTTCAGCAGTGGACTCACATTACATCTGTTGCCACTTACCACATAAGTTCATTGCATTTGACCCGTGTCAGACAAATTTCGGGTTCAGTAATGCTTTAATGCTTTTCTCATGTCCAAATTTCTTTGTGTTTCCAAATATTCCAGCACGGAAAGGGCGATCAAAACCCAAGCATTTTGAAATACCAACAAAACTTGGTATAATGAATTGGAAGAGGCGCAGAAGACCGAAGCGATTGGAATTATTTTCCAATTGCGGCGTAAAATAGATAAGGATGTCTATTCTAGTCGCCACCTAAGAAGAAGAACAAGAAGAAATTTTCATGTATGATAGTGAATACGTCGAGTCTATTAATATCTTTAAGATATTAGATATTCTTTGCAACTATTCTTTTCAATAATCGAGAATACAGTTTTGATGGTTTCTGGTGTAGCCATGTGTTTGGTACATCTACTGCACCCAGAATTGTTGGCATCTGTACCATCTCGCTTAAAATCAGCAAGTCGTGGGCAAATGGTTGCTTTTAACAGAGAAGACTCGTCGTTGCATAGAAGTAGCCAATGCTGGTTTTGGATCATATTTATTCAATAAAAAAACACTACCAAACTGTCGCTCTTTTTGCTAAGAAACAAAACAACATTAAACTTGCTAAATCGTCAAATTTAAGCAACATTTTTAAAGTGTACATATGAGAAACCGCTGAGCATTTACTGAAGTTTGTGCCCATAAATTAATTCCTTAACAAAATGCGCAACAACGACAGCAAAGGAATCCTATAGGGGAACACTTGTTTTGATTGATTTTTTTACTTTCAAGATTTATCAAGTGTTTCTCCAACATAAGAGCTAAACTCAAGTTGAAGTCCTCCTCTATCGTAGCATATCGTTATGGCGTTGCAACCCCCTCCATGTGAAACGATAAGGAATTTTTTCATAAAATTAAGTTTGGCAAATTACTTGAGAAGTTTGTTTGTCTAGCGCCAGAGTTTTCCCATATAAGAGGAGTAAATCCTATGTACCTAAGTCAGCTCATTTTAATACGAGAATTCATGAACTTTAGTATGGAGATGGCACACATACCATACATACCTACCTACATCATATTTTCACCATGCAGTATATAAACAGAAAACTTTTTCTTGCTCTTTTTCTTCATAACTTTATATTGTTTAGATTTTTGTTTTTCATCTGATGTTGTTGCAAACAAAAATCTCAAGACTTCCGCCATTTCCAGTCAGTCAGCGTGAAATACCAGACAGACGTACGGACGGACAGGCGGCCCCCATCATGTACAGAACATATTATATTGCTGTCGTCGTCCGATGCGCCCCATAATTTATGTGGCTCACATTCATGAAGCAGCGTCCCAGAAGTAGTAGTTAAATATGAATGTACTTGATTGTCTATCTGTCTATAACTCCAAACAACCCATATTCTTCAGCCATTGGCTGTAGTGGAGGCATCTTATTCCTGCTGTTCGAGCACATTCAAGTGCGTGCGCTTTTTCTGTATCGGTACTCAGCTCACATCTTTACGCTATCCTGCCCTGCCTACTCCTTCGTATCTACAATTGCATCTATCACCCATCATTGGGATGAATAGCAATTAAAAATCCTCTATTTTATGTGCAGGAAGATAGCAAAATAAAACTATTTTTACATTATTCTTATGCTTTTCTATTCATTTCATTTCTTTTCTTTTTTTTTTTTGCTTTGTTATGGCTCTAACTTAATTTACTTCAGTGTACTCAGTTCTTAAAGGAAGTTGCTAGCGATAGAAATGGAAAAAAAACAACAAACAAAAAGTTGTCGTAATGAATGACTAAAGTACAAGACAAGAATCGTAAACTGTGTCAAATAGATAAATTGCTTAAGGAACACTGACGACATTTCATCGATTAGTCTGAGTTAGTGGGTGTAATGACGTTGATCGGAGTAAGACATTGTTGCTTGATAGGTAACCAAGGCAGAATGTGAAGTAATGTGTAATTAAGACATTTTTAGAACACATGAATTATATAACCGTCCTAAGTTATGGGCCACAAAGGCTGCGTCTTCAATGCTCTTGGAGGCTGCAGAAGCCCACGAGGGTTTTACGTGAGTCTCGCCGTGGAGGCCTTACCTACGGTGTGCGACATACTGGGCATATTACAATGCGATTGCCAACGCCCCCCTTGGATAGCCAAGTAAAACTTGGACTATCTAGGTGAAGGGGCTGACAATTTTGGTACTACCGCAATTGCCAACCCTTTCTTCGCAGCCAGGAGATACCAAATTGATTATGCTAGTATGGAACATTATCCCCATTGGCGGAGGTGAGGCCTATCTTACCGCCTCTGCTATGGGTCTGTATCGCCCGGTTGCAGTGCAACCAAATCGTCTATGCCAGCGATTTTGGTATCAACCACAACCCGCGTGATACTGTCACTAAGGGTCCTACACTAAATGATCAGGCGGGAACTCAGTCCATGGGCTTTCTGGTCCCCACGCTATCGGCAAAACTCACCAGTTGGAGCTGCGTAGCACAGCAAAACTACTATCAAATTGTGATTTATACACCATACTTCACGGGATTGGTCGCCTTGTGGCAAAAGAGTACAGACTGGACATTTTCACATACCTTCAGGCACGGCGGCCCCAGGCAGATAGAATGGTCGATACTACATTGCAAGGATCCAGTACTCTCACCGGTGGGAGGCGAGGAAAACTCCAATTCTCTTCCGTTCGACGACGGTGAACGGCAATCGTGATATATAGACAGTAAAAACCCATGTCTGTCCTTACCCCCCGAGAGATCAAAAAGATACAGATGACAGGGTACGAACCCGAGACCTGCCCGTGTGTATCCCTATCACCTCCGGTACCAGATAATGCTTCTGGTCAAACTCTGTAGCTAACCTAATCCCAGTTTCAACCCCTTGCGGTCCAGTGACTAGTGCCCCTGCACACGAGCACACAGCTGGCGAATATCAAGCTGAACGGGATTGTGGGATCAGCAAAATCCCAACAGTCTCGCAGCTGATCAACCCTCAAGTCAGATTGCCTTGAAAAGGTCAGCAGACCCGCTTTCCACAACTACCTCGTAGTAGCCCTACGCCTAGCAAACTCTCTGGAAGCAAACACCGTTACTCTAGCCAAAACGCCCTGAGTAGAGAGCATCCCCTGACCTTGTTATCGCTAATCCCTAGAGGTCCCTTATATCTGCATATAGGGGACATTCGCACAAAACGCACCGTCAGTGTTCGACTGGTGCATAACACTTGCACGACTTGCGATCGAACAGGTCTCTCTTATGCAGGAATGCATTGAGTGACAAATGTCCCGTCAGCAAGAAACCAAAACAGAGGTGGCCAACAACGCTGACCAACTTACTTCTCAGTCTATTGAAATGAGGCAAATAGTTCAAGTACTTCACCTCGGTGACGCATCTAAGCACGCATCTATTAGTCAAACGAACGAGTGGCTTGCGGTATAATCTAACCCGCAAGAGCATCATGTTGGTCTTATGACAGCAACATCTACGCTGACATGTTCTGACCATTGCCTAGCTATCGTCACCATGGCCAGGAACCTCTGTGCCAACTGAAAATGAGAGTGATCCTCAACCATGATGAGTAGGTTGCCAACATTCTTACAGGCTGCAGTAACATCTCGCAATTTTCGGCCAACGCAAGTAGTATGGTTTTTTTTTTTTTTTTAATGACGGCAGCCGTGTTCACTGAAGCTTTCCTCAGTATTATCTCCATAAGTTGAGGAGATCGCCTGATAGAATATCGCCCTATAAAAGGTCTTATTTGGTTCAGAAGTAGGATGGTTGCCTATCTTCGCTGAATAATACCTGTCTTGGTCACCGTCACTCCTGAAATTCTTATTTTACAATAATAGAACTTATTTCTACCTTAACATCAACTTTATTAATTTCTTTAAACATACAAAGTCGCTCTATTTATAGTAAAATTACTTTTTCTAGAAAATGCTGGAAGATTTGAGAGAACACATATTTACAAAATGGGCGATGCCATAAAGTTGCGTTGTTTTGGTATCTTATACCCGTTTCGCCATACAAATGCTATTCGGTATATGCTAACTGGGATAATTTTACACCCTAATCTAAATGGGGATAAGTTGTATAAAATACAATACAATGCGATCTAATTCAATTTTAATTTTAATTCATTAATTGCGTGTACATTAAGTTACGTTTATTTTACAAATGGATAATAAAATGATTACGAATAAGAACAAAACAATGAATAAACATTTCATAAATAGCAATGCTGCCAAGTTAATTTTACTAAGCGCCGATGGTTTTTATGGTACCCTGTACCAGTATCCTATATAGAACACCAAAAAAAAAAAAAGAAAACGCAACCAATGTTGCTTAACATAAACTTACTTCTAGAATGTTCTTATTTACATAGCAGGAGAAAAAGAGATAAAAATAGACTATATAATCGATGTAAAAGACGCAAACATAACGTGCTATCATAAACGTACTGAATTTTTCTATACACTTCCTATTTACATATAAAGAGGAAAATAGATTACGTACACTTAGAGAGAGAGAGAGAGAGAGAGAGAGAGATATTATTGGAGATTATGTACACTTAGGGAAAATACAGTTATATACGTACATAACAGGAGAGAAAGAGATAACAATAGATTATATAATCGGTGTAAAAGAAACAAACATTACTTACTATCATAGACGTAATTCTGGAAATTTCCTATTTATAGATAAAGAGGAAAATAGAATACATGATAGTTGAATATTCTGGGAGTGGTCTTAACGATCTTTCTAGAATATACACTTAGAGAAACTACACTTATATACATATACTACAGTACCTAGTTCCCAAGAGAATTCAAACTCATGGCTTCAAATTAGGTTACCCGAACCTCTTCTAAACTACCGATCAATTTTTTTTTACATTTTCCAGGATGTATCTCATCAATTATTTATTTATCCATTCAGATCAGATTTGGAACAATTGATTTAATGGGTTTAAACTTCAATCATTCGTTTATTCGGACCATGTTTTAGAGCCGATGGTTACCCATTATCAGCTCATCACTACCGACCTTATTATTGCCACCCGCTGATTGGCCGTGATGTTGCTATTCTGATGTTGCTATACCATAATAATCCAAATAATTCAGAGTCCACATTATGAACATTATGACGTTTGATAAAATTTTTCGCTCTAGTTGTCATCCAATCAGCCGTTCTCTTTCAGTCTGAGAAAATATCGTCGGTATTTGATATTCACACTCTACATAATGGCAGACGATATTCGATACAGCATTTGACACTGTTACTGCTTTTATTCATCGATCGATCTTCCGCCTTTGTTAGCTGGCACTTGCTGACCAATTTACAATCAAATTTCGAGGTTATTTTGTTTGTTTATAAGTTTTCTAAACTAGTTGTTGAAAAAAGCTTCAAGTCTCGAATGCGGCCCTAATGCAACACCGTAATTATTCATACGTGCAGTATGACATTTTCAAGTTATTTATTACTGCTTGTCGGTCCAATTTCGATTATGAAATTCTATTTGTGTTATGATTCAATTATGAAAATCTATTTGTGTTATGATTTCTTCATGCAGCAATAGCAATAGATTTTATTGGTTCCAAAGAAAAAAAAACGATGAATTGTTTGAAGAAAGATAAGCAAATTTTCGGTACTTCCTTAACCGCCACCATGAACAACACAATTTTGGCGGACAGGCTCAAGATGTCTCATTTATGCAACTGTGAAAGTGTGCTGGAGAATTGTAAAAGTTTTTCGATTTGTGAAAGCAAACAAACTTAAGTAATTTGCATGACGGAAAATTAAGTTTTCTTCAAAAAAAAAAAACCTTTTCTTTTGCTATAATGAAATTGCCGTCGCTGAGTAAAAAGGCCAAGAAAAGCCAAAGCAAACAATTAACGCAAATTGCATTTTATAAGTCACAAAAGTTTTTCGAATTGGAATTTGATTTTGTGGTTTTAATCATGAAAATCGAGTGAAAACGTAAATAAATCAAACATTTTTTTTTATTTCCCATTCAAACAATGGGGGCATAATAAGATTCGATAAGATTTAACCACAATTGCTCAATTCCATTGAGTTTGTTAGGTGACATATGATCATCCCTGCGTTGAACAATCCGTTCAACG
>JAHXMU010000056.1:860285-885333 GCA_019455685.1 Philornis downsi | reverse complement strand
TAAAAAACCATAAGGCTGCCGGTTAGACAAAACCTTCTAATCGTACAGAGTTGGTCATGCGTTTATTCATTCATTGCATTCAATACAGTTGCGCACAGTGGTTTGGTTGCTATATGGTGCCTTGGCTAAAATTAGATATTTCTTCATCAAAGCTTTTTAATCATTGGAAAATAAGGACACAGAAAAATACGTACTTAAATATGGAATTTAATTCGCTTTTAAATGGCATTCGTACAATTACGAAATGTTGGTGACCAACAAATATTTCGTGCACCACCTTTGTTTCAAAACTGAACTTTGAATTGAGGAACATTTTATTAAAATATTATATTATATATAAAACCTAAAAACCTTTGCTTGACGTCTTTTTATGTTGGTGCAAAAATATGCAAAGTGACAGAAGGGGTGTGGTAGATCGTTAGGATTATATCAACAAATAATCTCAATTAATGCGCAATAAAAGAAACAAATTTACAACTTACCGAACTTAATTATCAGAACAATTTGTATCGGAGATACCAGAATGGCTGTGATAAAGCAGTTTATTTTCATTTCGAGAACTGAGCTTATCAAACAAACGTTGTGTGCCAAATTTGACTAAATCCAGTGGAAGTACTCTAAAGATATGAAGCAAAGAATATAAGAAACAGAAAAAAATATTAAATCGGTTACCTGTATAAGAGGTACCGGAAGGGGCGTATTTTCTTGGTCGATTTTTCTCAACTTTTGCCAAGCGTTTTAAATCACTGCAATGGACACAAATCTAATCAACCTAGAAATTTCAGAGGAAAAATTTAATTTCGAAAAATTGACCACTTAGTAGCCATCTATCAGAAGCCATCTGATATTACGGTCCATTTTCATTTTTAGGTACTATCATTAGCATGTACCAAATTTGATTTTAGTGATTTTAGTGGAATTGAATACATAAATAATATATAACAAAATAAATGAACTAAAGATTAGAATATTCAAATGGGTTACAGCGGCTTACCAACTATAAATCACGGAAGAAAAGTTAAATGTTATCAAATCGATCAGTTTGAATGCAGTCCACTTTCATGCCCAAGCCATGGTTTAGCAAATGACGTTCTAAATTTGACCGAATTAAGTACAACGAAATACAAAATATGAAGGGAGGTAGCGTCGATCTATCAGATATTGCCAAACATTACAAAACAAAGAAAATAAACAAGAAAAATAAAAGTTACTACTATCAGTGATGTGGGAGTTGTAGGGAATAATTTTATTTCTGAGAATTGGTCAATTTGTATGGGTGGTACCAGAAGGGGCGGGTCAATATTACTTATTTACAAACTCGACTACGATCTGGCAAAACATGAGGTTGTGCAAAGTGTTAAGAAATTTAATAAAGAATTGCGACGGTAATCGTGCCTACTAAACGGCTCAATCGGATTTTGTTTTGTTGGATCGCTCAATCGGATTAAAAATTCATGAAACGCATTTCATAGGATGCATAACACTTTAAACGATTCTTTCTGAGTGGTATGTTTTTATTGTATGAAATGATCAATACCTTTATTCATTTCTTACTTTATATATAAATTATAATATATTGAAATAACGCTTACGCCACCTATCACACAGTTATTTTATTAATCGAGAAATCATATTCGATATTTCGATTCGATATTTTTAATTTATTGAAATAACGTTTACGCTACATATCACGCATTAATAGTACTAATCGAAAAATCATGTCCAATATTTCGATTCGATGTTTTCTATAGGGTGGCGTATAAGGAACGTTAAGATTTGATCAGTGAATACATTTTTTGTTTAAGTCTTTTTTTTCGTCTCTTTACAGAATTAACTAACTAATACTTGGGAAATTTATGATGGAAAGCCTCAGCACAGAACAAAGAATTTAAGTTGTTCAATTTTACTTTGAAAGTCAGCATTCGATTGTTCAGATCATATCGACATTTCTTTCATGTTTAAAATGCTTCTCGCGCTCCAACAATTTACCGATTGGTTCAGCGTTTTGGGCAACAAGGGACTGTCTGTGATCTGTGATCTTCCGCGTGCTGGAAGACCTCGTGCAGTTCGAAATGAAGTGACCATTACTCGAATGCAAGCAAGTATTGAGAAAACCCCTGAAACTTTTACCAGGCGTCGTTCTCAGCAGTTAGAGATGTCTGGGCAGTCTTTGCAAAGAATTTTACATACGTTACATCTTTTCCCATGTAAGATGCAATTGGTTCATGAGTTAAAACCAACTGATGCACAAGAACGCATTCAATATATATGTAGTCGCCGTTAGCGTTACTTATGCGCCACCCTTTACATGATTCTGTGTCGAAAATTTGTTTTGTATATTTATCGATTTTATTAGTTTGGGTTGAAAACGGTTACGCCATCTACGACTGGCTACATTTCGAAACCCATGTTATAGAGAAGGATACTCAGCGATTTGTTACACACTTAGAAGCTGAATCTCGCAGTAGAAATGGGAAGTAGGGACTCTGAGGCCAGAAATAATGCATGTGAGAGGCAAGAGTGCGAATTAACTGCAGTCGTTTACATGAACGAGGTTACAAATTCAAAACATTAGTTTAACAACACGACGAGTTACAGACTGAGATTGAACTAAGATCATTTTGTTTAGGTCATGACAACCACATGATAGTGAATTTTCCTTAGGTTAAGAAGAAATCACTTATAATGTCTCCTATTGTTTGGATTTGAGGGCTAATTATGTCCTCAAAATATCATCAGGATCTGGAATTTTGTACAAATTTAAAAATAAATTAAATGTAAAGCTAAAGCTAAAGCTATATTAGTCTCTGACACACTCTCATTTAACGTATCTTCTTTTCGTGTATGCATGTAAATCCACTTACCTGTCTAAAGGCTCTACAATCGGCACAGAATAAATCCTTAAAAACTGTTTTTAATCTACCTATGAGGTTCAGTACATCTTTCTTATATAAAGATTATGCCACAAATGTTTTACCTGTTAAGGGATTATACAAACAACAACTTCTGCTCTGTGTCCACAAATCAATAAATGGAATTGGAGTCTTTACAACATCCTTTCATGGAAATATATCATACACCTAAAGATCAATCCGTCATGTAATGGATTTAAATGTCGTATTTTGTCGGTTAGAGTTGACCAAGCGACGTCTTACATTTGCGGGATCATTTGAGTATAATCAATTGCCAGTACACTTGAAAGAAACTTCACTTTTATCAGCTTTTTTAATCCAATTAAAAAAAATATTTGATAAGTAATTTGGAAATGGTTCTAACATAGTTTGTTTTGTGTCTCCAATTATTAAATATTTTAATGTTAATATTTGTTATGGTAGTATTACAAGAATTGTTTTAGTTGCCTATTAGCCTCTATTAAGCCAATCTGGTCTCTATTAAATGAGGCAATATTATAAAAAGATAATTGTAGTTATCTTCTGTAATAAATAATTTATTAAAAAAAAAAAAACAGTGCTTACATGATGGTCGGACATAATTGATGGTTTCCATTACTCGCACCACATTTTCGACAATTGGGGTGATGCATCTTTGTCATCAATACTATCGGTACGAAATCGACAAGACCAAAATTGCGCATGATTGGCTGTTAGATGATCAGCACCACTTTATGGTTTATTCACATTTTCATGCATCCGGCTTGTCTTTATTGATGAAAAGCTGTAAAATATAGCGTATTTTTTCTTCTACTGACTCAGGAAACAAAATTGTCTGAGTCGTTTCCTGGGTAGAAACCGTTACCTCTCTAACGCGATCTAGCGCAATCCAATCGCGATTATACGAGTACAAAACAAGATACAGATTACCAGAGCCATCTATTGAAAAATTTCTTCTTCTTCTTCTTCTTAGGTGGTGACTGCAAAAGACATAGTTATCTATTATACGCCGCACGTAGAAAATAATTCCAAGTGCTTCGGTCTTCTGCGCTTCTCTTCCAATTCGTCACACCAACAAGTAAGCAAGCTCAAGAAATGTGAAAAGCTTCCCATACGAGTATACCATTCGTGAGCTTAGAGGCCAAATATTTGGGCTCATTATGGCACTTTTGAAAGAATTATCAGCCTGGCTGTTCGTGATGATTTCAAAAGGACAGTTTATATTACTCTTGGATTTCCTTCATGTGTATTTAAGATCCAAGGAAAATTTCCTGTTATTTGGATCTATTTAGGTACATCTATTTCTTGGACTAAACAAGACTTCAATAGTTCTAGATTTTTACAACTGAAGGCTTATTTTTATTGGTTCTTTTCAAGTAGTTCCAAAGGCATCTTTTTAATTCGTTGTTGAGTGAGATGTGGCGATTAAGAATAAAACGTATTTGGAATATTGATAAGATGTTTTTAATTTGAGTATGCTTGCGGAGGCGGAAATATTTATAAACATTTCCAAGAAGTAAATTTGGCGAAATTATCTGAAATCCTGACGAAAGCTGCATACTAACAAGGTAGATACCATGGATCTCTTTTTTGGTTTCCCTGAAGATCTCCATGGTTGCATATTTGAAACCTTAGAAAGGCAACTTCCATTGTAATACCCACTCAAACTTATTTCCCAAGTTTCAAATTTCCTTTCATTTGTATACTAAATCTAAAGTCGTATAAGGTAAACCAAAACGTTGTTATGGTTGGACAATAACATGTCGATATTCAAATTTGTAATCTGTTCTGCAGATCTATTTTCTTACTCCTTAGGGCCCATGTTATTTTTTCCCCCCAATTGAATCAAACTTGTCTCGTTTGTTATTTTGTTTTGAGCAAATTTGGTGGTTTCATCCTCAAAAATGTTTAGTTCCTCAGGTGTCCCTTCATAATGTTTGAGTTTTTTGTTTTTCTTGATGCCGACTTTTAAAGAACTCCAAGTAGTTTCCAAGTCTTGATGATTTTTTCAGCTCAGTTTTTGTTATTCTTAAATTAGTTGATTCTGCGAAATTTAATTTTTCTTCCAGTAAATCCTAATGCGTAGACTTCAGTAATTTAGATTTTTGTCACTTTGCACTTTCTAACCGGCGTAGATAACGTATCCTAACCAGTGCTGCCGCTACTACTTCAATCGAAGTATTTTGCTTCATTTTCACAAAATTTACTTCGTCACTCCTTCTTCCAAAAATCTGCTTCACTTTTTGTTCTGCTTCAAATTTTAAAATTTTTTCCCTATATCACCTAATTGTTTTTCCTATTCCCTTAATTACGATGAAAATAGTGGTTTTAATCAGTGAACATATGCAAACGCTATTTTTCATCGCTGGAATGGCAGCCCTTTATTTTTGCTTTGTAATGCTGGAGTTAATGTCGACGTCGTTGACGGCGTCAAATGTCAAAAAAAAGTTGAATCGTATGAAATTGTATGAGAGCAGTTAATCTGAACGCGTTGCAACGCCGTAAAAGTTCAATCTGTTTCAACTTTTTCAGAAGTGAGTCAGAATTTGAATTTGAAAACTGGGTTCTGCCCCAAGAAATCATAAATAAATACCAAAAAATTAAGACCAATTAAAATTTAAAATTATTTTAACATATTTGTATACATATATGCACTTATCATAGTAACGAAATGTGATTTATATTATTATATGTATGTTTATTGTATTACTTGTATTTATATTTAAATTGAAATGTCATTTTTTTTTTTGTTTTTCTTATTAAATAGAATGAATTATATTGTTTTATTTTCAAAAATGTATACTACTTCAATTTTATTCAATCTACTCCACTTTTTTCCAAAATCTACTTCACTCAATTTTTCTCTAGCGGCAGCACTGATCCTAACGTATCCATTTTATGTATTTGGCAGCTATAGAAAATGTCGCAATGGCGCAATTAAACAGATATTTGAAATCACACTTCTTCAAAATATCACGACTATCGGTCTTTGTCTTACTGTTGATTCATGGATTAATTTTCAGTGAGACAATGTTGAAATAATGTCTCATATCTGATTAAAAATGAACATAATGTTCACTGGACATATAACGGGTTATCCATTTTTCGGTTCCAAAAGTAAAGTTAAATAAAACACACAGAAAGTTACAATTTCGATGAAACTTTTATTTCATTATAATGCCATTATGTATGAAATACAATGTCGTTTAAATGACCGCCTCTGGATTGGTTGCAGCAGTTGATCTTTTTAATGTAGTTTTCGACTACGTTCTCGCAAAATATCGAGCGGTATATCTGTGATAACTTGACGAATGTTGGCTTTCAAATGCTCCAACTTTTGGCGGTTATCCACGTAAATACGGTCTTTGACGTAGCCCCACAAAAAGTCTAACGGCGTTAAATCGCATTGACTTGGTGGCCAATTGACGCCGTTAAAACGTGAAAACTTCTCATGCAATGAAACCTAAATCGGTCGTGTTGTGTTGCTCATGGCACCGTGTTGTTGAAACCACATATAGCAAAGTTCATAATCTTCAGTTGCGGTTGTCGGTTATCATACGGCCATAGCCCTCTGAATTGAAATTCCGATTTTCCGGCACACTTTCACTAACAGAAGCGACATTTTCGGCAGTGCGTAAATTGCGACGTTGCACAGACCTGATCACATTTCTAACGCTTCCAGTCTTTTCAAATTTCTTTATAATCTTACAAATTTCCTGCACAGTACCAGTGCGAGGATTCTGATGACCATAAACACCCCGTAATACACGAAAAGTGCCCGCGTTTGAATCAACAACTTTTGTAGTAAGATTTAACTATTTTATGTGTTCTTCGGTTATGAAACGATCCATATTCGTAAATGACAAACCTTTTATTGAATAAATAACGCTTTAGATGACAGGTATTTAACAGCTGAAAGCCTTGCCAGACCGGCGGTTTTGAAACCACTAAATGGATAACGCTTTATTATGCTGGAAGATATGAAAGAACACATGTTTGTGCGAGCCACATACATATGCAATGCATTTAGTGTATATGTACCTATATATACACTTATAAACGATATCTATGGGGCCACATAAACCTATGTTCCTTAAACTTGGACGCTTGCATGTGTTGCCAACATAATCGGCCATTGGAATTCAGTGAACCAATGGCAATGACAACAGCGAAAGCAGCAGCGACATTAGCAACGTTAGTGCCAACCAATGACGGTAATTGTGACAGAGCCACTTGTCTTATCTGTACTTAAAAGCCATAAATTCTTCCATGTTCAACGTTTCTACATACATAGGCGAGTGCGCACACATGTACACATATGTTTTTATGTATGTATATATATTTACTGAAATATGCACATATTTTTATATACATGTTTATGTTAACCTGAACGTGTTTTCATTAAACTTCATCTACTTAACTTCAAGAACTTTTGGAATTTTGTAGGCCATTGTGGCAAAACAACGAACGACGAGTGGTGGCTGGAATCGAAAAGAAAGAAAACGAAATCCCCACAGCAGACATAATCGATCGATGCCAAAGTCTTTCATTCAACACATTTTGTTGCTTTCACACTTCTGCTTTTCTTTTGAAGTTTTTGAACGTTACGTTCAACTGAATCCGTCTTAACGTGACATTTGTTTTTCTTCTTTTGTTTTCTGTTTTTGTTTTTATTCTCGTTTTTGTTTTGTTTTGACAATATATCTACAAATAGAAAAATTAAGCCATTTAAATCTTGTGTTTTCATGTCTTTACTCTTTGCTAACGAGTGAACGTTCGCTCTCCCCTCCTCCTTCCATCCTCCGCAACTTTTGACGGCGCGTTGGCTTAAAAGAAACCTTAACAACTACTCAAGAATGCAATCGGCATTTACTTGATTTATTTTGAGAAAAGAACAAAATTTACATAAACTTTAATAGTTTATTTATCAGAAAACTGCTGTGACCTACAATTGGTGGCGGCCGTTTCAACAGGGGCATTCAGCACGTCACGCTTGGCTTATTTTGGGGAGTATAAGTAAATTCGAGATTTTTGCTTAGCAGCCCGTAATGACATGATTGAGTGGTTTTATCTTCCAAATGGTAATACCAGAAATACTTTTTTTTTTTTTAAATTTTATAAATATTTGAACCAAAGGATAAGCGGAGCGAGCATCTCTACGTAATACTTCTCGTATCTGGTTAACTTTTTAGCTGTGTCATGGAGCTTTCCCAGTCCAATCTTTTTCTTTATTTTGCAACGTAATCACCTTTTAGTTCGATACACTTTTTCCAGCAATATTAAATAGCTGCTATATCCTGTTTATAGTAGGAGTTCTCAACTTCAATTTCATTAGCTAAATGCTACAATAAATTAGCATAAAATTGCCGTTCATAATTTTTCCTTCCTGAAGGTAATCAATAAAAGTAATTCCATGCGCATCCCAAAAAAACAGACGCCATAAACTTGCATGCCGATGGAACCGTCTTCGCCTTCTTTGGACACGATTCTTCTATGCCAGTCCACTGCTTTGATTGTTCTTTTATCTCAGGTGTGAGGTGGTGCACCCATGTCTCATCCATGGTTATAAATCGACGCAAAAATGCGACTTTATTGCGGTGAAACATCGCCAAACACTCTTCACTGTTTTTTGCACTATAAATAGCAGGCACGACACCCATCTTGCTCTTACTTTCATATTTTTAAACCTTCAAACACTCTACGGAAACATCTTTATCGTTTTTGCTCTGTTGAAAGCTAACGCGGCACCCATCTTGCGCACAGCTTTCCCATCCTCAAACTTTTAAACACTCCACTAAGCCATCTTTACTGTTTTTGCTCTGTAGAGAGCAAGCACGGCGCCCATCTTGCTCTCAGCTTTAATATTTTTAATCTTTCAAACACTCTACTGAAACATCTTTACTGTTTCTCTCTATAGAAAGCAAGCGCGGCTCCCACCTTGAGCACAGCTTTCCCATCTTCAAATCTTTAAACACTCTACTGAAACATCTTTACTGGTTTTGCTCTATTGAAAGCAAGCGCGGCACCCATCTTGCGCACAGCTTTCCCATCTTCAAATCTTTAAACACTCTACTGAAACATCTTTACGGTTTTTGCTCTATTGAAAGCATATTCAAATCTTCGGTAAATATACGATTTATAGCACTTTTTGAAATGTCTTCCATCTCAGCTAGCTCATGCACCTTCAGCCGACGATCGTCCAATAGCAATGTATGGATTTTCTTAACCGTGTCTGGCGTGGACACCTCAATTGGTCGACACAACTACGGCGTTCGTCTTGGCAGCTCGTATGGGCTCGTTTAATAAACTATTAAAGGAAAATTCAGATCATCTTATATAATATAATTTTTGTTAATTTGGATTGCATTTTTTACTTGTTGCGAAACTGTTTAATAGTTTAATGATAGCTAAGTTCTTACAATTTTACAATTTTTTTTTTGTGGAATCTTTCTCAACTTAACTATCGAATTTTATGATTAATAAGTTAAAGAATTCCGATTATGGATTATGGGGCGCCTACATCGTTGGGTTGGCGGGCTCATGGAGTTTTAGTCGCTATGAACCACTTCGACGGGAAGCATCGCGCATTTTGCGTGCGCGCATTTTACGAGAACTCTCGTTCATATATTGCTACTAGGCGACTATATTGTGCTGAATATGGACTACGGCGAATTAGTGAAGCTCCGAGTGCTAATTTAATAAAATATGGGTAAAGCGTTTTGAAGAGACCGCTTCAACATTTAAACCACAAGCAAATGGTCGCCCAAGAACATCTAGGACCGAAGGCAATGTTGAAAGAGTTCTGGAGTTGGTACGAGGAAATCCACAAATGTCGACTCGCAAGAGATCGTCTGTCTTACAATTATCGCGACGAAGTTTGCAACGAATTTTAACATTGGATCTTAAACTGCATCCATATAAGCTGCAATTAACACAAGAATTGAAAGAGTCTAACTTCATAGCAAGGCTCGCATTTGCTAATGAAATGCTTAATCTATTTTCCAATTTTGACAATATCCTTTCCTCTGACGAGGCTCATTTCCTTATGAATGGGTTCGTAAACCGTCAAAATTGTCGTTACTGGAACAGTGAAAATACCAAAATCAAATACCAGAAACCATTGCATAGTCCTAAAGTGACAGTATGGGCAGCAATCTCTGGCAGAGGAATAATTGGTCCTTTTTTCTTCGAAAATGCGCGGGGCCAAAACGTCACGGTTAATACGGAACGCTATGTTGAGATGTTGCACGGATTTTTGGCTCCAGAAATTGAAAGTTCAAGAATAGTGAATTCCAGAACTTGGTTCCAACAAGATGGAGCTACCAGTCACACATCAAATGACTCCATGGCGGTGGTAAAGCAGATGTTCCCTAGCAGACTGATTGCGAAAAGAGGTGATATCCCATGGCCCCCACGTAGTCCAGACTTGACGTCTCTTGACTTTTTTTTTGTGGGGATACCTCAAACACAAAGTCTACAGTAATAATCCAAGAAACATCGTTCAGCTCAAGGAGAATATCCGTGGTGAAATGGCAGCCATTACACCAGTATTACTGAAGAAAGTTTTCAATAATTTTCGTTTGCGGTTAGAGGAGTGCCGTCGTAGTGAGGGTCACCATTTAGATGATATTATTTTTAAAAAGTAAACTCCATTTATTACTCTACAAAGCCTTAGATTTATTTTAACCATACCTTTTGTATTTATTTTTTAATCTATCTTTTAAATATGCACGTTCTATTGCGCCACCCTGTATTTATAATCTTTATTTAATTGTCTTTTAATAAGTGATTATATTTAGATATATATCAGCAATTACATTCGTACAACTATACAACTGGGTGGTCAAAGAAACAAACAAATGTTTGTACAAAATGTCTGTCAAAAGGTTGCTTGTTAAGCACCTGGCTTAAGCTACAAGAAGGCATTTATAATAGTAAATAATAATAGTATTTCTATTACTGCAACCATTCAGATATGAATATTTAATTACTTACTTAACCAGATGTGTGATAACCATCTATATAAATATATAAAATTAAATATCTGTACCTTTACATATTTGTTCCGAATAGGTGTCTAATGTAGTGGATCGATTGTCATGAAACTTTCACTGTATAAGGAAAAAATCATAGGGTGTGTTAGGTCTTGATTTAATAAAGAGTTCGTTGCACCGCCTATACAAATATCAATTTTGAACGGCCATATCTAACGAACTATTAGAGGGTACTGGCATAAAAGGAAATATGTTGGAGTCAAAAAAGGACGTTGCACCGCCTCTTTTTAAAATTTTGTTATGATGGCCAAAATAACTAATCGATTGTAATACAAATTTGACGGTATGTTACTATTATTCACGAAATTGTCATATGTTGTATTACATGTTGTTGTATTAATATAAAACAGAAGTGTTCCACCGTCCACACCATTTAACATTTTGAACAGCCTTACCTCATGAGCAATTGAAGTTACATTTATTGAGAGAGAAGGCTGAAAAATCGCGCAGATGTTCAAAAATAAATTGTTTGTGTGTAGCGCGTAGACTTCCATACCGTTCATCTTAATATGGTAAAACCAAGGCTGGTTATTCTTTAGATGGATGAATTCTGCGGCGACATATCGTATGCAATTTTCTATCTCCCGCACTGTTATTAAGCAATTTCAGAAATCATCTCGAATATATCACATCTAAAGGATTTTTACCTCTCGAATAAGTTATACGCTGAGGATTGAAGCCAAGTTCCAAGCCCACTTTCGACATGTTAATTTTTGATTTTTCATCAGAGAAAGTAAAAGTTTAAGACTGATTTTTACTTTTGATTTGAATTTAAAAAACTCAATGACTGTTTTTGCTTTTTATTTTAGAAGGTCTAGAATAAGAGTTTTTGGAGAACAGGAAAAATATAAATCAAAAATGAATGTTATTTCTGTGAATAAATAGAGTGATGTACGAGGGCGGTTCCAAAACTGGACGACCTAACAAAGAAGACATAAAAAAGTTGGGAAAAATATTCGTTATTTTTTAACATAATCTCCTTTTAGCTCGATACACTTTTTCCAGCGATATTTAATACCTTCTATACTATAAATAATAAACATATAAGAACTATCAAACTCCATAAAAAGCCATCAACCGCAGACTCCATCTCTTTATTGTTGGCAAAACTTTTACCACCAAGCCATTTTTTTAAGTTTGGAAATAGAAAATAGTCCGAATAGTAGCTAAATTTGGCGAATAAAGAGGACAATGAAGGAATTCGAACCTCAATTAATTAATTTTGGCCATCAGAATAGTGGATGTGTGAACTGGAGAATTGTCTTGATGAAACAACATTTTATTTTTTGCCAAATAAGGCCATTTGTCCATAATTTCTTCATGATGCTGCAAGTTCTTCTACACGATGCAATGAATTACTATAATATTCGCCGTTTATGAGTTTACTTTTCTAAGATAATAGATAATCAATAAAACTAATCCCATGCGCTTCCCAAAAACCAAACGCCACGAACTTCGCTGCAGATTGAACCGTTTTCGCCTTCTTTGGACACGATTCTCCCCGTTGCAACCCACTGCTTTGACTCTTCCTATATCTCAGGTGTAAAGTGATGGACCCATGTCTCCTCCATAGTTATAAGTCGACGCAAAAAATTCGGCTTTATTGTGGAGAAATATAACCAAACTCTACTGCTCTACTGAAACATCTTCAAGAGGCTGTTTGTGCTCTATTGAAAGCAAGCGCGGCGCCCATCTTGTGCACTGCTTTCTCATCTTAAAATCTTCGATCAATATACGATGTATAGAACTTTTTGAAATATCTGTCATTTTAGCTAGCTCACGCACCTTCAGGCGACGATCATCTAATACCATTTTATGGACTTTCTTAACCGTGTTTTGCGTGAACGTCTTAATTTGTCGACCACTATGGTATTCATCCAGGCAGCTGGTATGGCCCGTGCCTGGCGTGAACAACTCAATTGGTCGACCATTACGCTGTTCGTCTTGGCAGTTTGTACGGCCTAGTTTAAACTCTGCTACCCAATATGTTACACTCGTAAACGATGGAGCAGACTCCTCCTGAGACCTTTAAAATGGAAATATTGAATTATAAAGGGTGGCCTATAAGTAATGTTAACGGCGACTATATTGAATGTGTTCTTGTGCATCATGTGCAAAAAAAATGTAACATATGTAAAATTCTTCGCAAAGACCACCTAGACATCTCTAACTGCTGAGAACGTCGTCTGGTGGAAGTTTCGGAATTTTCCTCATTATTAGCTTGCACTCGAGCAATGGTCACTTCATTTCGAACTGCACGATGTTTCCCAGCACGCGGAAGATCACAGACAACCCCTTGTTGCTCAAAACGCTGAACCAATCGGTAAATTGTTGGAGCGCTAGGAGCATTTTGAAAATGAAAGAAATTTCGATATGATCTAAATAATCGAGTGCTGACTTTCGAAGTAAAATTGAGCAACTTTGCTGATCCTCTCCATCATAAATTTCCTATGTATTATTTAGTTAGTTCTGTAAAGAGACGAAAAAAAGATCTAAACAAAAAATGTATTCACTGATCAAATCTTAACGTTGCTTGTGCAACTGTGTAATGGTGACCAATTTTTTCCATGTTTACAAATTTGCTGACATCGTTTACTTTTGATGGCTTAAAGAAAAATACTACAGAACGTGGTGCCTTGAAACTTTAAGGATATGTTTTATATGGTTGCCACTTTTCATGAAAACAATTTTTTTAAATTACTGGCGACATCTATACGTCAGTTCGGTTAGCTCTCGTAACAAGAATAATAAATATTTCTTTAAAAAATATTTTTTTTAACAAAATTTTAATAATTAAGGTTTCTGCTATAGTGCCGAACGTTATTGAATGTGATCATATCGATTTGTTTAAATATACCTCCATACGATTGGACATGACAAGGCTTTATCGCTTCGTTAAAAGACAAACTTTTTTTTGCAATTTCGTTATACTTAATGACGAAAACAAGACATACTCGTACTTATGAGTCCATGGATTTACTTTGTTAATTTCGCGGGGAGTGATCGAGTAGTATAAGTTATGTTCGCTCTTGATTGACTGACTTTAATACTAAATCTGTTTAGCGGTTCGCCTGTCAACTTATTATTTTTTTTTTTTCTAAGGCAGCTAGGAATCCACAGAAATTTTGAATGAACGTATCTTTGGCAAAAGTCTACTGAAATGCAAATCTTATTTGATTCATACGTATTGCTGCCTTGTTATCTATGACTGGTTAACGAAACCAATGTTTAATAGGAAATTTCGTGATGACACAAAACTAATAACAAACCTTACTCACCTTATCTACAGCCATTTCAATGAGATGCGTAAGAGCAAAACCTGGGAATTGCCCAAAATAAACTTCTACTTCTGACTTGTACAATTGCTATCGCATGAGAATTGTGAGTACCAAGAAATGTCATGATTTAACTCATTGATGCATCATCACGGTTCCAATGTTCCACCCTATAACTTTTGCACATTTTTCGTTTATCATGTGAGGCAAACTGTTTATCTTTCACCGCATTTTCTTGTGTTTATCGGCATTTTTTATTCCGTCTCTTCAAGGCAAATATTTGCTTTTGTTTATACTTCATCATCCGAAGAAATAATAAAATGTATAAAATTTGTCACATCTGATGTCATGAAGTAATGAAAGTACTGCAAAGAAGTACCACAAATGAGTCACCAGTGATCGTCGAGGTCTAACAGTAGTGGATGGATGGTGTCATTCGATTTCTTAATGAAATTAAACATTTAAATTAATCATTCAATGATTTATGCCTCTGGTGGGTTTCACATGAATTTCATTCACCCTGAATACGAAATGAATTTGACTACTTTAACGGTTATTTTTCTTTCATTTGTTCGATTAGGGACGGATTAGTCACAAATGGTGATATTTTTCTTGTTTGTACTTCATGATAATTGAATAATGAAGAAGTTGTCTCATTGAGAGGCTTATAAGCAAATATTTGTGGTTAATACGAGTATATGATATGAGGGCGGTCGCAAAACTAGCCGACCTGGCATGTAGAGAGTACCAGTAGTTTGAAAAATTTGTTTTGGTGAAAAGTGGCAACCTAATGAAATATATTTTTTAAGTTTCAAGGTGCCACGGTATTTATTATTTTTATCTGAGCTATCAAAAGTAAATGATCTCAGTGAATTTGTAAACATGAAAAAGTTGGTCACCGTTCTGTAATTCAATATTTCCATTTGATAGATCTCAGTCCAACCAAATTTCAAAGTCGAGCTAGATTTTACTTTAAAAGTGTCTGCTGCTTCGTTTATGACCGTAAAATATTAGATAGCTGAGTTTAATCGAGGCCGTACAAACTGCCAAGACGAACAGCGTAGTGGTCGACCAATTGAGTTGTCCACGCCAGACACGGTTAAAAAAATCCACAAAATGGTATTGGATGATCGTCGGTTAAAGGTGCGTGAACTAGCTGAAATGATAGGCATTTCAAAAAGAGCTATACATTGTAAATTTACCATAGATTTGTAGATGAGAAAGTTGTGCGCAAGATGGCTGCCTCGCTTGCTTTCAATAGAACAAAAGCACTATCGTGAAGATGTTTCAGTAGAGCAGTAGAGTTGTGCCAAGCTTCGCCGCAATAAAGGCGAATTTTTCTTGTAGATTTTTAATCATGGATGAGACATGAGTCCACCACTTCACACCTAAGATGAAGGAACAATCAAAGCAGTGGACTGGAGTGGGAGAATCGTGCCCAAAGAAGTTGAAGACGGTTCTATCTAAAGGCAAGGTCATGGCGTCTGTTTTTTTTTGGGACGCGCATAAGATTTCTTTTAATGCTTATCTGCAGAAGCAATCAATTTATTGCAGTGTTTAGGTGAAGAAATTATAGAAAAATGGCAGCATTTGACGAAAAAGAGAGTTGCCTCATCAAGACAATGCTCCAATACTGTGATGGCCAAATTAATAAAGTTCGAATTGCGTCATCACGCATCGCCAGATTTAACTCCCTCGGACTATTTTCTATTTCCAAACTTGAAAAAATGGAAAGGAAAATGGTAAAAGATTTGCCAACAATGAAGAGGTGTAGTCTGCGGTTAATGACTATTTTAAAGAGTTGATAATGCTAACTAAAGAGTGGCGCATAAGTAACGTTAACGGCGACTGTATTGAAAGCGTTTTTGTGCATTATTTGGTTTTAACTCGTAAACCAATTGCATCTTATATGGGAAAAGATGTAACATATGCAAAATTCTTTGCAAAGACCGCCTAGACATCTCTAACCGCTGAGAACGTCGCCTGGTGGAAGGTTCGGGGGTTTCCTCAATACTTGCTTGCACTCGAGCAATGGTCACTTCATTTCGAACTGCACGAAGTCCTCCAGCACTCGGAAGATCACAGATCACAGACAACTCCTTGCTGCCCAAAACGATGAACGAATCGGTAAATTGTTGGAGCGCTACGAGCATTTCGAACATGAAAAAAATTTCGATGTGATCTTTGTGTCTGAATAATCGAATGCTGACTTTCAAAGTAAAATTGAACATCTTTGGTTCTTTGTTCTGTGCTGAGCCTTTCCATCATAAATTTCCCAAGTATTATTTAGTTAATTCTGTAAAGAGACGAAAAAAAAACTTAAACAAGAAATGTATTCACTTATCAAATCCTAACCTTCCTTATGCGCCACCCTATATAAACAGGGTATGGAAGCTATTGAATATCGCTGGTAAAAGTATATCAAGCTAAAGGCAAAATAAAAAAAAATTTACAATTTTTGTGTGATTTCTTTGCTAGGTCGACTAGTTTTGGAACCGCCCTCGTATAATGATGCGACCAAAGGTCATGTCTTTAAGTGTGTTTAAAAATGGCTTACAAGTTCATTTCGAGGAAATCGAGTAATTAACGTCTTAATTACTTTTGAAGGGGGGAAATTAAAAACGTATTAACCCAAGTTGAAATTTAGTCATGAATTGTTTCTTCTCTATTTAAATGTAATTGACAATTTCGTTTTAGATTGTGATAGATTTTTGTGGCGATTCGTTAGTACTGCAGTTATAATAGTTTTTTATATAAAAGGAATCGGCATCGCCCAGTTTTTGTTGGCAAGCTTTAAGGCCGATCAAGGCTTTAAATGATTTTCGTCCGAGCGATGTAAACGGTTATCACTTGGGCGAAAAATCTTTTGGCCCTTGGAAAGTTTGAAGAAGATCCATTATCTTGGACAAAATTTTATTTAGTAATATTCTAACCGGGATGCCCTGAAAAGATTCAAAATCTGCCACTGTATTCAGGCAAAACAACCGTTCGGTGTGTTTTAAGAGCTGTTGGAATTGTTCTCCATGTTTGAATAGGAGGCCGGTCGGAATGTGTAAGAGATAGTAAAATTAAATCCATTATTTTTGCATGATATTGAAGGCTTTATTCAGCATAGTTAGAATGCTTCGATTTACATCAAATAAAAACTGTTTTGTTTGATAAATTGTTGCCATGTTAGAGGTAGTTCCATTGTGATTTTCTCGTAGAAACGCCCGCCTCCGTTGTAAAAAAGCTGTAACAATCGATTTTTACAAACTTCTCTTGAGGCGAATTTTTCACCAGCAAAGTCATTCGCCACAGACTGGAACAGTTGGCAATCGCTTGTCGATGTATGTGGCCTGGCGTTGTCCTGATGGAATACAATTGCTTTACTTCATTGGCTAAAGCTGGCAGCTTCTGGGCAATTGCTTTGTTCAGAAGCCCCAATTGTTGATAGTACAGATCCACAGTGAGAGTTTGGTCATAGGGGAGTAGCTCATAATGTTATGGATGAATCCCTGATAATCCCACCATACATACAACAAAACCCTTTTGTGACCCTCCTCGGTCCAGATTTGGCCACTGTCTGCGCCGCCTCACCTCGATTGGACCACAATCGTTTTTGTTTGACGTTGTCGTTAATAGCTCTCTTTTCATTACCCATTACCATTTATTTTGTGTTAACTCGTTTGGTAACCATATATTGAGCTGTCTTTTACATCCAGCCTTATTAAAATGGTTATAAGTGTTTTTTTTTGTGCAATGTTTAGCTCCGAAACATTTTTTAAACGTTGTCGGCTAGACGATTTCCACTATTTCATCGACATTTTGGACAATTGGTCTTCCAGAGCGGTTTCGACAAAATCAAAATTGACCACTGTTGACTTTTACAGTATCAGGACTATTCACATCTTCAATTTCGTGGCTTGTATTGTCACCTTTATCGAAAAACCTTTAAAATATTTTATTTTTTTTTTATTTTTTTTTTATTTTTTTTTTATTTTTTTTTTATTTTTTTTTTATTTTGGTTCATCCTTGATGTTCTCAAACTACACTGAGGCAAGCATTCCCAGAACTGTCTGTGAACATCTATCATAATCTGATAGCAATTATAAAAGCGTGATACAGATTACTAAAGCCATCTACTGGAAAAATAGTGGAATTCCTTTGTACTGCACTTCATAGTTGCGAGTGATTTCTGTAATTGTGCCATAATAATGAATTATTTGCCTTTTAAATTTGAAGCCCGCGTTCTCGATAATATTTGGGTCTAAGAAGGCGGTGCCACTTGTCACATAGTGACTGAAATGATGACGTTATTGCTAGAAAAATTTGGGGAGCAGTTAATTTCAAGATCTGGCCGATGAATTGGTCGCCTATATCATGTGATATCACACTTCTAGACTTTTTCCTTTGCGGCAACGTAAAGTCCAAAATTTACATGTGTATCCATGTAGACTGCGGACTTTATGATTGAATAATTGGAAGGCAACATTACATTCAACATTTTAAAATGCCATTCGAAATGCTCGAAGGAGTAATCCTTAAAAAATAATTGTAAAGAATATGTGTTTTTGATATGTTAAGATTATGTGATAATATCTTTTTTTATTTTTGAAGAAAGACCAAAATTAATGAATCAAACGCTATGTTATTTTGTCAAAGTTTAAGGTTTTTTCCAAGGTATCTCTCTGAGCAAAACAAGGAGAAGTCATTCCGCAAATATGGCACAGTTACGAATGTTATGTTTTTTTTCAGGAGATATATTTATTTTCAGGAGATTTTTTAGATTGAGATCTTCGTGATGATTTTATCTTTTTCCTTGAAACAACCAAGCACAATTTTCATTACCGCTAACGAAAATAAATTTTTCTCTCTGATATAAATTTTCATAAATATCACAATCGCAATCTGATGAAAACGCACTAAAATGGAGCCAAAAACAATAGCATCCACCCTATGACAATCCTACGTTAAATTCATCGATTATTATCCAAATTTTTACTATTTCTGGATCACGAGTTGCGCACTCCATTAACATCTTTGGATATTCTTTTCTTGCTGAATTGTACTCCTAACGTCCTATTGTAGATATGATAGCCGATGCAATCGACGACTGTGCCCTCCTGGGAACAGTGCCGCCGGGCGAAGTGGTACAATGGTCAATCCATTTATAAACTGTACAGGATCATTTCCTAATACCACCATCACTAATACCGATGGCATAAATATAAAAATAAATGGGCGAAACATGCAACATATGCCGCTAATGCATCCTTATTTCGTGTGTGAATGTAAACTCCATCAGCTCCCTATTTCTCCGACATTCATTTGCATGAACCAAAACGATGCTCGTATATGAAATGCAAACCGCCAAAGCTTCATGCGTACAGTGGCGGTCATATAATTTGAAATGATGCTTTAGGACTTTCGTTTTATAAAAAAAAAAAAAAAATTAGGGAAATGTGTACAGAAAACTATAAACCTAAAACATATCCTGTAGATATTTTGAGATGTAGCTATATTTTTGAATAGTGCAAATAACATTTTGATAAAAAAAAAGCTTACAAATTTCATGGCAAAGCATGGTGTGGGATAAGCCTGAAATTTCATTACATGGTCTAGTCTTTTTACAAACTTTTTTTAAGTTTTTCATTGGAGGGACTTACCGATGCTTAAACGTCTTACAATATTTTTCATATCCCCCTTAGCTGCGTATAGCAGTTACCAGAGGAAGATATTGTAGTTAGTATCCACGATCTATTGATGGAAAATACCAGATTATCAATTTTTCGATTTCAAAATTAAGGTTAAATAGAACGCACAAAATTCTATGATTTCGATGTAAGTTCTATTTCATTATAATCCTTGAACCTTGCTATTATTTACGAAATACAACGTCATTTAAATGATCGCCTTTGGATTGGTTGCAGCAGTGGATCCTTTTGAGGCTGTTTTCGGCCACTTTTCTGCACATTTCGGGTGGTATCTCGGCGATAAGTTAACAAATGTTGGTTTCCAAATGTTCCAACGTTTGGGGATTATTCGCGTGAACACAGTCTTTGACGTAGCCCTACAAAGAAATTCCAAACGCGTCAAATTACGTGATCTTGGTGGCCAATTGACGTCGCCAGAACTTGAAATTACGTTTTCTGGAAACTTCTTATGCATTAAAGCCATAATCGGTCGTGTTGTGTGGCTCGTGACAACGTCTTACTGAAACCACATATCGTCCAGTTCATAATCTTCAGTTGCGGGCCAAATAAAATGTCGGTTATAACGTGACCACAACGCTCTGAATTGAAATTCGGATTGTCCGCCACACTTTCACTAACAGAAGCGATATTTTCGGCTGTGCGTATATTGCGATGATGCACAGGCCTGATCACATCTGTAACGCTTCCATTCTCTTCAAATTCCTTTATAATCCTGCCAGTTCCTTGCACAGTAGGTCGATTATGACGACCATGCACGAAAAGTGCCCACGTTTGAATCACCACTTTTGTAGTAAGCTTTAAGCTTATTTTTACGCGTTCTTCGGTTGTCGAACAATCCTTGTTCGTAAATGGCAAACCTTCCGACACACTTTAGATGACAGGTGTTTGACAGCTGACTGCCTTGCCAGACCGGCAGTTTTGAAACCACTAAATGGATATACCCTGTATATACCTATACTTTCTTACTTACTTAGGTGGCAAATAACCTTTGTTCGTAAATGGCAAAACTTTCGCTAAATAAAAAACACTTCAGATGACATGTATTTAACAGCTGACAGCCTTGCCAGACCGGCGATTTTGAAACCACTAAATGCATTGCAAATGGTTATTTAGAAAACTACTGGAATAGACTTGCTTATCTATTAGATTTAGTTCGATTACATCACTGTAAAAGAAGGAACATCCAGAGAAGTTAAGAAGATCCGCTAATCGTGATCTAGAAGTGGTGACAAAATGGATAATCATCAATGCATGGTTACATGGACTTATCATAGAAGGGATGCTGTTATTTTTGACAATTTTTTACTCCCTTTTCACCAGTTCTTTAGGTAATTTTCATGAAAATTTGCTTCTTTTAATCAGAATTCACATAACTAATTAATTTAAGTTATTAATGAACATCAATTTTAAATAAATGTTAAACAATTTTAGGGTTTTCATCGGATATAAAAAATTACATCGACTGTTGGGTTCTGTTTCATCGGCCCATTTGTTGTGATTAAAAAGAGCTACCCAAAAAGCAGAAAATATGCACATATGGCATTTGTGGCGATATGAAAACACTATTCTTTGGAATGGCTTCTTTTAGGGTCTCCCAAATATGGATGGCCGATGTAGAAATGGAATAAAACAAGCTGTTTGTGAGGTGTTAACGATTTATTTTATTTGAATTGCTCTTGTATGCCACGAAGGCACGAATTTAAAATTTTCGATTTTCACTGACTCTGCCGTAAAGATTCGGCAAAATTTCTGCGATGGCCTGAGTTATGTTAATTTTGTTGGCCAATCGGTCAATTGCGGCTCATTGACATGAAACTGCGACTTCAGAAAACCTCACAAGAAAGTGTCTAGCGGTGTTAAACCGCACGATCATGATCACCATTTCACGTCACTTATACCAGATATAACCATACTCTTAAATCGTTTAGGTAGAATGTCTATTGAGGTACTCGCTGTGGGGCAAATAGCGCCGCCATGCTTGAAGCTCATACTGTGCATGCCCAATATTGTTCGCTTCAGGCCTAAAGACATTAGTTTTCATTGATCTATAGCGCTCACCGTAGACAGTGATGATCTCACTAAAGCCGTTTTCAAAAATGTACAGACCAATAGTAACGCCGCTCCAAGTCCGCGTCGAACAGTAACTTTTTGTGGATGCATCGCTATCTGGCGAACATCATGTGGGTTGTGGTCATATCATTTGCGATAATTATGCTTGTTAACATATCCATTCTTCCAAAATTGCGCCGCAAGGCAAAATTGGCGGTTTCTTCCAAGTGCTTCTAAGTCCAGTTACAGAACAGATAACATTGTCTGCGGCCATTAATTTTGAGCTCCTGCGGGCCCATGTCTCGACGCAAAATTCGACAAGTCTGCGAAATTTCGAGTTCTTGTATACGGCGAGGAACCAAGTGCCTCGTTTTCACTCTCACACTTTTACGAATACTGACGATGTTATCGACGTATGAGTATATGCTGATTATTTACCAATTTGGCCATCAAACTTTGGAGAGTCGATTTTGTAGCGCCACAGGCTCTGCTTCAATATGGGCGTCGTGCGTGCTCTACGTTTGCAGTAACGAGAACTTATTTCGGTAATAACATTTTACGATTTGCTCGTGCTGTTCAATCGTGCAACTTGACATGGTGATTTGACAGCAGCGGCTAGATAATGAACAACAGACATAGCCTTAGACGTTCAGCATCGGCCCACCCTATTTGAAAATCCCTTTATGGAACTGATTTTATACGAATATAAGAAAGTGCTTATATCACCATCAAATGAAACTAGTGTCAGGCTGATTTCCAAACACAAACAATCGAATTAAACGTCAATGCCTTTTGTTCTATCACAGTATCTATTTTCATCACTTTGCATCAGTAATGCTGCTGATTTTCTGCTTCCATGGAAGCACTTTTGTTGTTGGGGATTAAATTGAACATTTCCGATATTAGTTGGAAACGTCAACAGTGGTTTTCATTTGTTACAATTGCAACTGACCCAAAAACTGAAGTTTATAATCTTCAGCATATATTTTTGGATTTTTTTTTTTGTGCGGAAATAACGAAGAATAACAAAGATTCAATTCCTAATGTCCTTTCTAAATGTATGACCGCTACTGTAAATATTCATTGATATGCATGCACTTGCAGGCCTGCACATTTGTGCGAATGAATGATTCATATGAACTGAAAGTGCTAAAGTTTATTACTGCATGTAAGCCCTAAGGGCTTACAACACGTTCATAGTGTGTATGGTGCTATGCAGGACATGAGAAATTGTTGATTCCATCAATTGGCTGGTGACATTTTATATATTCATCATTCCTTCTACTTATTTGCGAAATCTATTGTCATAGAGGCATTTTTTCAGGATCGGTAAGAGGATCCGATGTAGTGTAGAGGACGATCGACCGATTAATTGATATAAAGCGTATTACGAATTATCCTCTCTTACATATAATACATAGATGTATTCCATTTTTCTGTAGTAAAATTATGGATTTTTAGATTATTTCGAAAATTTCTCTCAAAATTAGGAAGGTTCCTTAATAAAATATACGAGTCCCCTGTATCTGTATACTGAAAAGAAATTTTCCGAATGCGCAGGTTCACTACTTACGCGGATAAGTTTTTTTCCCCTTGGCAGATTTTACCCAGTTTCGATGTCAATCTGCTTATTGCAATGAGATAATTTTTATGCGAAATTTTTAGCTTAAATGATTCGACGTCTGAGGAGCTTTCAACAGGCAAGCGGATGGACGTAGCTACACCAACGTTGATTTTTTTCGATGATGAAGAATATGTACTTTTTACGGGTTCTTCGATGAATATTCTTAATAGTTACGTACGGAACAGCAAATATAGCAGAGTTTCGTGTAGTAAATATACACATCTACACATAACCTTTTTTAACGACAAAATAAGCCAGCTGTATATGATTGTGTGAATCAATTTAACCCTGGTCGTACTTCCACTTCCACTTGAACTTCGAGGGAAATCATCGATAAAGTCTATTACGTTGTTTGAAGCTATTGAGTAAGATCAAGAAAAATTTGATTTTCCACTGAAAAATACAATAAATTAATATATTTTCTATAGAAGCAGCTATTTTTGATACAGACATTTATCAGGCAATAAGTTGGTAAATCGCCCATGCCACTTTGTATCGCCATCCATAGTCGTAGATATTCCAACTCTGGCCTGGCCGAACTTAGGACAAATGGAAGTGCCCAGGCTTGTTGATTCTAATGACTTGTTGCATGCTACAGTGATTCCAATCATACACAGATGGGGAGAGGTGCCACAATGTTGTAAATATGTTGCTTCGATTACTACATTTTGCAAAAATATTTTAAGGTAATTGCCATTGAAGTGGTGAATTTGTTGTAAGAATAACCTAATCTATCGAATGAAAAAGATGTTCAGGGTCTAACATTGTTTAGAAGATGTTTATGATATTGTATTGAAAAACAATAATATTGCAAAATTAAATTTAATAAAAAGAAATCTATTAGTGAAGGCTCTTGTTTAGCATGGTTAGGATGATTTTACACTTTATAAATTTCAAAATTTGCACTGTTGTGTTCGACAATTAGTTGGCATTTTGAATGTAATTCCATTGGAAGCTCACGTCCCAATTAGTGAAAAACACTGACAGTCGATTTTCACAAGCTTCTTTTGAAACAAATATTTACCTATATTTCGCCAGCAAAATCATTCTCCAATAGACAGGAGCAAATGGTATTAACCTAGTGCCATGTCTTAACTATAAGACGGGAACATAACATCCTCCCGAACAAATTCCTAAAGCATTTGGCGGGTCGCTATTGTTTCCTTCAGGCGGCCCAATTGTTATCAATCTAGGTTCAAGTTAAGAGTTAGACCGCATGGGAGCGGCCCATAAGAGACGGTTTTCACAATTAGTGATTACAGGCTCCTCACTACTGAAAGTAAAATGGATTTAGGTGTTGTTTTTTATGCAGCGCTGACTTTCACCTCGCATATAAATTCGATTTCACTGATCCACATACTTTAAAAATAGTGTATATTTCCTATGTATATAGGATCAAAGTTAGAATATCCCTCTATTGTTTGGAGTCCCCTTTGCCAAGTTAATATATCACGCATAG